>PVKS010028595.1:0-26283 GCA_004027875.1 Aplodontia rufa
TGACTAGGAAGTCAAGGAAGTGAATTGGGGAGGTATAAAATCACACCAGTTATAGAGTATAGGGGAACTAGGGATTAGGGGGAGTAGGTTATTATATTAGGACTAAGGAAAACATAGGACTGGGGGGCTGGTAGGGTAAAGACTTGGGGTGAGAATGAAAGAATGATGCTTAAATTTAGGGAATACCAGAGTGCAGTGGAGAAAGAAGTTAGCAGCAGTGTTCAATAAGACCTAAAGAAGTAAGAGCCAATCACCAATACATACACACAGATAAGTATTTACATCCACCGACACCAAAATTCAGTATTAATCATAAGGCAAGAAAGTAGCAGAGGAAAAAGAAGGAAAAAAAATACCCAAAAACCCACAGTAATGTTAAAAATTTAAAAATATTATTTTCTAGCTGGATTCCTGTTTAAAAAAATTAAAAAATTTAAAAAAAATGAAAGAAAAAAATGAAGAAATGAAAAAGAAAAAAACCACAAAACTAGTTGGTACAGTTCTGAGATCAGGAGGTATGTATCATGGGGTGGTGCAATCAATCCGACATCAAGCTGGGGATTCTTTGGAGTTCAACTTGTTTGGGGAGAAGCAGATTGGTTGAGTCCAGTGGCCTGTATTTTCTTAGAGGATCTCCTCAAAATTTTCTGTTGCAAAGGGGTATTCAACTCTCCCTGGGCTGTAATCCCGAGATGATTGCTTTCTGTAAATCCACACTCTAAATATTTCTTGGACCTGGGGCTCAGAAGTTGTACACATTCGAGTGGATCCTATTGTAGATGCGTGGGTCTCTGACTTATCCAAGGAGAGTGGCTAGCCTGAGACTCGCTTCCTCAAGATCACCGGTGACCCACTCTGTGTGTCTTGTGGTCTTCCAGAGTCATAAGAGCTGCTCTGTGGGGTTGAGTGAAACCCTCAGAAAATGGACCAGATCATACCAGTGCTTGTGTGATTCTCTGTTGAAAGCACTAGTAGGCGCCCTGCTAGAAAGTTCCAGGCCTATGCTGCCTTGGGAATGCAGGGAGCTCAGGTGCTAAGGTGAAGCCCGAGTAGCCCTATATATTCAAAGCTTCCTGAGGCAGATTTCAACGAGAGGCTAAAGCAGAGGTTCCCCTATAGAGGGATGCTCCCTGCTGTAGCAAGCTCTGTTCACAGACTCCTCCTACTTGGGTGGGAAGGCAGATGGACCAAAGGGGAGAAAGTCGCCAACTGAGAGGTTTGGGAGCTGAAGAGGTGAGCAGCAGTTTGCTACAGCCCTCAGGGCAGATGGCCAGTTGGTGGGGGGCAGTAACTTCTGTTTCTGGTCTCGGGGACTGAGGCCCTGTAATGCTGCTGGGCAACCCACCCCGCCCTCAGGTACATGCCCTGCCCTCAGGGACACATCATGATGGTGACAGGCTGCAGCACAAACAGCTAGAAGTTCACTAATGTGAGAGGAATTAATTCCCAGCACTTTATGCAAGCTTAGGTAAATTACAAGCAGTCAGATCAGGGAGTTCGCAGCCGGCTGGGTTAGGGTACGTGGTTAGGAAACTCGCTTCCTAGCTTTGTTTTAGATTCTGGTTTTCTGACCCCGGCCGCTGAGACCCCAAGAGCGTTTTTTGCTGAGCAGCCAGCCCCGCTCTAAGGAAAACATCACAATCGGGCGCTGGCTGCTGTTGCTTGCAGGAACAGCTGTAAGTTCACTAATGTGAGCAATTAATTCCCGAGCTTGCAAGTTCATGGAAATGAAGAGCAGTCATATCAGGGAGTTCGAGACCCAGTTAGGGTATCTGATTAGGAAACTTGCTCCACTTCCTCCCCTTCGGGGAAGCTCCCCTCCCCCCAGGTGTGGGGCCAGTCACATGGGTGCCACAATTTCCTCCTTTATTTTCGTTAATGCTCCACACTATTCCTTTGGAGTTAAAAAATTAGTGGAGGGAAATGTTCACCCACACTGGGAGCTTCATCCTATGGTGGGAATCCACGTGCAGACCTGAAGCGTGAGGTGACTCTCAGGAGCATCTCAGAGTCACTGCTGCTGGGGTGGCCGCCATCTTCTATTATATTAATTTCAAACTGTGATTAAAATAAATTACACTTATTTATGATTCTGAAGAGCAAAAAATTATTTGTTAGTTATTCATTGTCTTATTTTTATGGTGCCTACACCATGCTGTAGCCTTTTCCTTTTTATCATAGCCTACACTTACTTTATACTTTTAGAAATTTGTTTTATTTCTAGATGAAGATTTTGTGTTCGTAATATGAAATGATCAAATTTGATTTTCTGTAAGCATTGCTTTTTAACTTTAGGCACTTTTGGGAAATGGTTGAATATTTAATTATCTAAATGTATTTAGAATATTTCCCAGTGAAAATTAAGCACTTCTGAAAAAATGCAATGACAGAAACAATATAAATTCAGTGAAATTAATTCAAAATTTCAATAGCAATCATATTATAGTGATTGTTATGCTAATGAATGAAGGGCTACTACAGGACCTGATAATAGGGAGAACCATACTTTGAGCATTCATTTTTATTAAGAGGAAGAGGAGGGGTGATAGTGATAAGCAGGGATTTAGGGGAGGAATCAATAAAGTATGTTATTCTTTAATCACCCCATAAAAGCCTAATAATACTTATGCAATCATTTAATACTAGAAAATGCACAATCATTTTAATCATTAAACCAGAAACTGCGAGTGTCTGAAATGTTGCTCAGAAAATAAGTTATCTACCACAGTTTCATCATCTGTTCAAACACAATCATCAAAATTCTTGACCAAAGATTTTTATTTACTCAAAGTCACTTAGTATTGATGGTGCTTGTGTACCAGTTCTCCATGTGGCCATAAATGAATGACCTGTGTGTACCTATATATGCAATTGGGTTTATACCACAGAAGAGAAACGCAAAACTTATAACACTTGATTATGCAGGAGAACTGGAATTTCTGTCTCTCCTTCTCTCCGGGGGTGGGAGGGAGAAGAAAATAAAGAAAGAGAAGTGCCCTAGAATACATACTCTCTGGGATGAAGAGGAGATGGCCTCTACTTTAGGACCTGGAAAGGGAAGATGTAACTCTGAGGAAGTTTTAAATCTCTTTAGAGTAAATCATGATCTCTACAATCCCAGGCACCTTTACCAATCATTCATCTATTAATCCAGGTTGTCAAAACTCAAATTTTGCAGAAATGTAAATATATTTATGTCATGTTGTTTTCTGAGAAATGGAGTACTAGGAAATTGGAAGATAGGAATTATCCACAAAGTAGAACCACAAATGTGTGCAAAAACTATTAAAACAAACATGTGCCAGGCATGATGGCACATGCCTGTAATCCCAACAGCTCCTGAGGCTGAGGCAGGAGGATCGAATGTTTGAAGCCAGCCTCAGCAACTTAACAAGGCCCTGAGCAATTTGATGAAAACCTGTCTCAGAAATAGAAGAGCTGGGGATGTGGTTCAGTGGTTAAGTGCCCCTGGGTTCAATCCCAGGTGCAAAAACAAACAA
This sequence comes from Aplodontia rufa, assembly GCA_004027875.1. Lineage (NCBI taxonomy): Eukaryota > Metazoa > Chordata > Mammalia > Rodentia > Aplodontiidae > Aplodontia > Aplodontia rufa. The sequence goes on from PVKS010028595.1 coordinate 3,501, forward strand.
ACACACACGTAGCTGAGTTCAGTTCTGTTTGGCCCATTCTGTATTATTTGAAATCCTCTCATAAGCTTCTGAGTGAAGTCTAATCTTTATTAAGATAAATGATTCAAATATGCTAAAGCTTACATACATTAATAAAAATGAGCTACAGTTGTAGCACTAATAAAATATTTTGTGGACTGAAAGATTATTTCTATTATTGTTTAGAGTTATAGATTCCTGTTGATGAAAAACATAAGAACCTCTAGTCATTTTTATTTGGAATTTTAATTTCTCTACAAACATAACTTTCTTGCCTACATTCAGTTATAACTAGTTTCTATTACAAACTTCAATGCCACTGGAGCTGTCACTTCTGCTGAGATAATCCCCTTGTGAGTTCCAGATTCATGAAGAAGCCCAGCTCATGAGCACACACAACCAGGTGGATCAAATCTTTGAGAACAGTGATCTAAGTTTTAATCTATTATTTTTAAACTTTTGTAGTGCAGCTAAAGGTAACTGATTATAAATCTTATAAAATAATGATGAATTACTTTTTTCTTTTTGTACCAGGGATTGAACCCAGTGATGATTAATCATTAAGCCACATCCCCAGCCCTTTTTATTTTGAGAAGCTTCTAAGTTGCTTAGGACCCCCCTAAATTGCTGAGGCTGGCTTTGCACTTGAGATACTCCTGGCTCAGCCTTCCAAGATGCTGGGATTATAGGCATGAGCCACCACGTACAGCTGCATGATGCAGTACTGTTTGGCTTACTTTTCTAAACTTTTGTGATAATTTATACCATCCATAGGTAGATATTTACCTGACATTCTGAAGGAAACTTTTTATTTCTACCCAATGTAACCATTATTTCCTAAGGGTGAACTGCACAACCAGCAGAAAAACTCTAATGCCTATATTTTGTATAGGATTAGAGAGATAGAAAGGAATCAATGTGCAGAGAGTGAAGGAATAGGCACAGGGTAGAAATAAAAACTTTCCATAAGTTGTCAAATGGGCATTATGTAAAAAGAAGGTTACTTTTGGAATTTGTCAAATGATTCATGTAGAAGTAATTAGTTATTAATTTGAAAATGTATATTTTTGTAATTGAAATTTAATAGATTTTTCTCACATATAACATTTCTCTTAAAGGTTTTAGAATTGTGAAGAGGTGAGTTTATGAGACATAATAAGAATTAAGCATAGTGATTTAATGGGTGGCTACATAAATTAACAGATACATAAATACATGAATAAACAGTCTATGTGAGAAATTCATTTCATTTAAGAAATATTGCAACATACTTTGCCAAATTATTATTAGAAAATTAAAATTATTATTATGGTTACATCCATACTGATTGATATTTTTAGTTGAGTAGCATTTAACTGTGCTAACTAAGCCTAAAACCAAATTTATATGAGGTAAAGTTAATATAAAATTTGGAAGAAAACAAACACTCTTATGACAAATAGCAACAAAAGGAAATTTTTTTATAAAACACACAGTCACATACTGATATTATCATTCATCTCTTGGATGACTCCAGCATGACTGCATTTTATATGAAGGGATTTACCAGATTGGCTTATACAACCAGGGACTGGATTACAGGCTGGAGAGCTGCCCAGCCAGGCTGTTGAAGCCCTTTGAACAAGGGGATCAACCATGTCAACCCAGTTCACATGGAAGGCTTGGAAACTCCCTGCAGAATTACTGGGCAGAGTCCACTTGGGAAGAGTGAAAGAGCTGGAGTCTGAGGTCCTCAAGAAATCATGAAGCAATCAGGATCCCATTTAAGAAGAATCGGACTTGCATGTGCTACTGCTTGCTTGTTCTTCCAGCTTTTATTCCATCCAAGCCTCCAACATATTGGATGGTGCTGACCACACTTCCAGTGGGTCTCTGCTTTCAGTTTGCTATCCCACATGCAAATTATTCCTAGAAACACCCTCTGACACAACCAGAGTACTCTTAATCTTAGGTACTGCTTAATTTTAGGCATGTCTTAATCTAATCAAGTTGATAATGCAGATTAACTATTACCAGTGTCGCACCTCGGGCGTCCCCGAGGGCGGGTGGGATGGCTCAGAGCAGCTGAACCGTCCTCCGGAGACAAGCAGGAGGATGAGTGTGGCAACCGGGCTCTCCCTGGACTTCCTCAGTGGGAGCACCTTCCACCTGTGTGTGTGTGGGGGGATGAGTCAGTAACACGGAGTTGGTGGCAACACAAAATCCATTTATTACCAAAGCACATGGGTTTTTATAGGGAGGGGAGACAGCCAAGGACCAATAGCAGAATGACAGGTTGGCCTGTCCTGTCCAATAAGGAATGGACGCGTCAACTTCGTCAACTATCGCTATCAGGAAAGGCAGTTTAGAGAAGAGGAAATGGAAGCAGGCATCAGGTCGGTGCCCTTTGTGCTAGGCATGCAAAATTGGAGCAGAGAAGTGCCTTGGCATCCAGTACAGCATTCAGCTTCAGTACAGTGCCCCACAATTCCCCCTATTTTTTTATTATTGAGCCTACTGGGTGGCTAAAAACCGGGGTGGGGCTCCTGTCTTAGGTTGTCCCCGTTCTTGAGGGGATCTTATCCATCTTTGGATACCTGCACTGCCAGCGTTTTTTGCTCAGTGGGGGAGGGGGGAGCCCAGAGGACCTGTCTTAGTTTGTTCTCCCTTCAGGAGAATCTTACCCATCATTGGTCCAAAGGGTCATAGCCATGGTCAGCACCAGCCAGTCGCTAATATTGAACCTGGATGCTCATGAATTGTACGGCTTCAACTCTCTTTTGGACAAAGGCGATAAGTCTATTGGCAAAGCAAGGGCCAAAAGTAGGGCCTTTGCTTTACTTGGATCACTGAAGCTGGCCTGTGTCAAGTGCATTTCCACGAGTAGGAGGACCAAAATCGGGTGGATCGTCATGGTTCCTGAAAGATATCAGAAGGGGAAAGCTCCTCAGGGGAGGTTGAATTCCCTGGGTGTTCGTTAAGAGGGCTTTCAGTACTATGAGGGAAAGGTTTGAGATCCCCCAAACTGGCTTGGGTTCATCAGTTGGAAAAACACAGCCAAATCCTTGCCCTGTAGTGATCAGTGGGTCAGGGCCTCTCCATAGCCCCGTGAGGGGGTCTCTTCATCTGACCTTGAGAGTCAGGTACGGTGTGCTGGTGGCCCAATGCTTTTGAAAGGGTGAGAAATGGTCCCTTTTGGAAAAATTTAATGCAAATAGGGTCATTTTTAACTGATCATGAGGGGGGAGTGCTCCCCCTTGTTGTTTTCTTAGTTGAGACTTAAGGGTGTTATTATGTCTTTCTATTATGGCTTGTCCCTTAGTTTTGCGTGGAATTCCCATGGTGTGGGTAATGTTCCATTGTTGGAAGAAGTTAGCTGGGGATTGACTAATAAAGCAAGGTCCGTTATTGGTTTTTAAGTTTTGCAAAGGGGAAATAATGGGTGATGTCTGTCTGTCAGAGATTATTGGGCCTTAGGCCCCTGGGGTTAACTCCAGGACCCTGAAGGGGGGGGAATTAGTAGGAAAGGGAGGCAGGACTTACAAGTTTTGATCTAACCCTTTTGAGGCCCCGCCTGAGTCCAGCCCCTTTGCGGCCCACTGGGGGCACTCTCTCTTGATGTGACCCTCCCGTCCACACCTGAAGCAAGCTCTGCCTCTCCCAGGGAATGCCTGCTGGAGCGTGCACACTAGTGCGGCCAGACTCCCTACAGGAAGTCTGTAAGGCTGAAGCCAATGCCTGAGTTTGGTGAGAGTGGGTCCCAATGTCTTTTGTGGCTATTATCCATCTCTCCATGGATTGATCCTTAGGACCCAAACAACCATTTTATGTTCCTGATTCATTTCTTCCCATACCATCATTTTTTCAAAATGATCACTGAAGTCACCGGGAGGAAATTTCTGTTTAATGCTACCTTCAACTCTGTTGATAAACCCGGGGAGGTCTTCTCCAGGTTTTTGATTGATCCCGGCGATCAGGGATTCAGAGGGTCCCTCCTCCAGCTTTCACCATGTGGCCAGGCCTAAAGCCCGAATTTGATCCTGATAAGGAGGTGGAATGGCCGCTTTTTGGATGCCTGATGAATATTGGTCAGAAGTGCCAGTAAGCATTTCAATGGTAATAGGAACCACGGGGTTGGTGCTTTGGTTGCATTCCACCTGCTGTTGACATTCCTCTTTGTGCAGGGCACACCACTTTACATACAGTGGACCCAGAAGGACTGCACAGACTAACACCCGCCAATCTGCCACCATGCATGGGTGGTGGGCTAGTCCCTGGAGGATAGTCTCTGTCCAGGGGACATTGGGTCCGTCTTGAGGATGGCCTTTTTTAACTCCTTAAGGTCCCCAGGCTCCCAGGGATACCACCCGGGCGGTTGCCCCCAGGGTTAACATTGACCAGGAACAACTGACAAGGATCAGAACAGGGCAGGGCCAAGGGAGGTCTCGATTCAGAATAGGGGTTGGAACTGAGACAGGTCTAAACAGATTAGAGGCAGATGTGGTATGCAGTGAGGGTGGGAGAGAAGGGTTACCCACCTTTAGCAGGCCATGGGGCCAAGCCAAAAGGATGGGGGGGGGTTCGGAGTACGGGAAACAGGCCACTCTTCCTCCAAGGCGACACGGTCCTTGTCTTGATCTGGGTGTTTCTTTTCTTGCAAGTGGTCAGGTCGGGGGGCGGGGGGAAACAGCTCTTAATGGCAGAGACTGTAGGAAATGCCCCAAGGCATGGGGGAGATCCCCAGATTGGACTTGAGCTTTCCTAAGGAGTTGCTCAACTTGGTCCCATGTATCCCAATCAAATAAGTTACTTTCAGGTAGCCAGGGGCCACCCTAATAAACATGGCCCATGTGGGTTTCGTCTGACCATTGGTAAACTCCAACCCTCTGCTCTTAAGGAGAATTTGCAGGGAATTCAAGGCAGGGTCTATCCTGATAGCTGATTGACCCATGACGGAGGTGAGACAATAAAGAAGTCTCAGAGGTGGGGACAAGGAGTACCACAAAAGGATCAGAGAAATAAGGGCTCCTACAGCAAAGAGAAGCCCAAAGATCGGGGCCCAAAAGTGTTGAGGTGAGTTAGAGGGCTCCCCTTCGACTAGCATGGAGAACAGGGGGGAAGAGAGAAGGGGCCCTTGAATAAGTATGGCAGACACACTCACCCATACCAAAACTTACTCAATTTCCTGTCGGTGGGGCATGAGAAAATGGTCCTCACACAGGGCACCAGTTGTCGCACCTTGGGTGTCCCCGAGGATGGGCAGGATGGCTCAGACCAGCCGAACCGTCCCCCAGAGCCACGCAGGAGGGTGAGTGTGTCAACCGGGCTCTCCCTGGACTTCCTTCTGTGGGAGCACCTTCCGCCCAGGGGGAGGGGAATGAGTCAGTAACACAGAGTTGGTGGCAACTCAAAATCCATTCATTATCAAGGCACACTGGTTTTTATAGGGAGGGGAGACAGCCAAGGAACCAGTAGTAGAATGACAGGTTGGCCTGTTTTGTCCAACGAGGAATGGCCGCGTCAAGTTCATCAACTATCGCTATCAGGAAAAGCAGTTTAGAGTGAAGAGGAAAGAGGCATCAAGTTCGCAACCTTTGTGCCAGGCATGTGAAATTGGAGCAGAAAAGAAGTGTCATTGTGTCCAGTGCAGCGTTCGGCTTCAGTACAGTGCCCCACATACCAGGATTAAAAACAGAATAGACTAAATGCATATGGATTGCAGCAATAAGAAAATAGCTCTTGAATTTTACTTAGTTTAGAGAAGCAGATTAGATATTAAAAAAGGAGAATGATATTATTTGGAGTTTTCTTAGTATAATTTTTCCAAGAAATAGTCCTACACATTTAATAATTTGGTGATGGGGATAATTTAGTTTATATGATATGGTGGTGGTATTATCATGTTCTCAAATATTATTACCTTGACTGAGTCTCTCAACAGATAGTGGAGTCGCTAAGTCTAGGAGTTATTTTGTTGTTATTGTAGTACTAGAGATTGAACCCAAGTGCGCTTAACCACTGAGACACATCCCCAAACTTTTTTTTTTTGGTTTTTGAGACAGGGTCTTGCTAATTTCTTAGTCTCCCTTAGTTGTTGATGCTGGCCTCAATCTTTGGATCCTCCTGCCTCAGGATTACAACTGGTGCTTAGGAGATATTTTAATAGATGAACATTCAGAGTCCTTTTATTTTTTTTATTTTTTTTATTTTTGAACAACCATACAAATTTTTAACAAAATTATATAAAATGTGTATAGATTCTGGATGTTACAATTACCCCCAAGAGTGCCCCCCAATTACCCACACTTATCCCTCCCTTCCCCTTCCCCCCATATCTCTAAAAAAGGATTTTGTTATATAGCATTATATCATAATAATAGGTAATGAGAACCAAAATTTTTCCTGGGAAAAGTAATTTATTATCTTACATAGGCAAAACATTGGTACTAAGACTTTTATAAGCATTACATCATATTTTCTTTAAAACACCATGAAGTAAATATTCATAGTTCAAATTTACATATATGAAAGACTGATTACAAAAATTTAATCTTTGCACTGCATTATGAGAGTAAAAAAGTTCATGAGTATCTATCACAATAACAAAAAATGAAATTCAATGCTATGACTATTGAATTATACTTCCTTCTCTGATAGATTGTAAAATATCAAAAGAATAACTTATTATGTGAAGACAATTGGAAGTAAAAAGAAGTTAATTTCATAATGCACTGAGAATCGATTTTGTTACCTAAAATATCTATTAATTCTATATTCTTTGATTTTATTTTTTGCATATTGATGTTTAAAATAAAGAAGTGGGGCTGGTGCAGTGGATCACTAGTTATGGTGCTTGCCTGGCATGCATGAGTATGTGGGTTCAAACCTCAGCATCACATACACAACTAAGTGTTGGAGTAATGGAAGCCACTTGAAAAACTAAATAAAAATTGATTCTGTGTCTCTCTCACACTGTCCCTCTCTCTTGAAGAAAAAAATAAAAAAGCAAACAGTTGACAAAGGAGATAATATGCAATTTGTCCACTTGTAGAGAACTTAATTCAAATATAATTTCAAACTGAAGTATAATTTTTAAAGGGTGAATGACTTACCAGTCAAGCAAAGAGCTGAGCAGATTATAGAGTCAGTTTTCAAGAAAGACTGTGCCATAGTGGTAGGTATTTCTTCATCTTATATTTTCTTATGGTAGCTCTATTAAGACATCATTTGCATGCTACATAATTCACATGTTTAAAGTACAAGGTCATTTCTGGTGTATCTATTGAGTTGTGAGGTTGTCATCACAATCAATTTAAGGATATTTTCATCACTCCCAAAATAATGTTCCCATTCCCCATCTTCATGCAAAAACCCAGCCACAAGCAACCACCAATCTGCTTTCTGTCTCTGGGCATTAGGTATAAATAAAATGGTGCAATATGTGATCTATGTCACTGTCTCTTTTCTTTTAGCATAGTGATTTTAGCATTCATACATTTTACAACACATTTAAACATCTGATCCCTGTTTTTTCAGAATAATACTCTATTGCATTAATTAACCACATATTATTTATCCATCATTTGATAGACATTTGGGTTATTTATGTTAGTTACGTATAATTATGTTCCAATGAACACTGATACAAAAGTTTTCTGGCATTCACTTTTTTTTTTTTTTTTTTAAAGAGACTGTCAGTGAGAGAGAAAGAGAATCAACTTAATTTAGTTTTTCATGTGACTTTCCTTACTCCAACACTTTGATGAGTGCAAAAGGTGCTGGGGTTTGAACCTACATCCGGGCAAGAGTTGTAACCACTGATCCAACTCTAGCCCTGGCATTCACTTTTTAATATTTCCTGTATATGTCCAAGAGTTGAATTATTGAATTATGTGGTAGGTTTATACTTACCTTTTGGACCTATGGCTAAACAGTTTTTGAAGCATCTGAACCCTTCCCCACTCCACCAGCAGTGTATAAGTTCAAGTTCCTACACATTTTCACTAATGCTTGTTATTGTCTTTTTTTTAGTTAATAACCACCGTACTGTATATGAGGTTATAGGTCATCGTGACATTGATTTTAATTTCCCTGAGGGCAAAATAATGTTGAGAATTTTGTCATGTGCTTACTGAGTATTTATAGATCTTTGGAGAAATGGCTGTTCAAATCTTTGGTCCTTTTTTTTTTTTTTTTTAGTTAGAATTCTTTTTCATTGCAAGGTACATTTATGTATTGGAATACTAGTTCCATATCAGAAATATGATTTACGAAAAAGAAATTCTGGAGTTGGAGTGGCGGCACAGTGGTTACAGTGCTTGCCTGGCATGTGCAAGGATACAGGTTCGTACCCCAGCACCATGTAGACAATGAAGTGTTAGAGCAACAAAAGTCACTTGAAAAATTGAATAAAATTGATTCTCTCCCTGTCTCTAAAAAGAATTGTTATGGCTACACAAGATTTCTCAAATTGCCACATGAATGTAAAATCAGATACTAGTTTTAGTAAAGAAGTGATATTGGATTTTTATATGTTTTGTTAGATCTGTAGATCAATTTGGATATATTGTCACAATGTTATGTCTTCAGATCCATGACTTTATGTGTATTTAGATCTTTAAAAACTTCTTTTGACAAATCTAATTTTCTAGGTTTTATATTTTTGTTGATAAACATAATCTTAAACTATTATTTTATTTTATTAATTTTAATGTTTATAAGAAAGACTCTTAACTGTAGAGCTACCCCACTTCTATACCATTAAGAAGGTGGATGAGAAGAAAACTGCTGTAACTTTGGCTCCAGCAGAAACCCTTCATCTGTTTTATTCTGCACAAGAAAAACAAATGCCCCTTGTAAAGGGGTATGATTTCCTGTGGAAAGAAGAAGAAATAACAAAAAGTATTACTGCATGGTTCCCTCTACCTCCCAAATATGTTTGAGCTATGAAGATAATACTTGGGAACATAACTGCAAATAAATTGACAGAACGTTTCCATGCAAGAGTATGCATACAGGAACACGCATTTCACTCTCTCTTTACTTTCTACTCTCAGAAGCAGATGATACACTAAAAAATATTCTTCATGTTGAAGCATCTAAATCATTAATTGATCATAATACATTCAGAATAAATACAAGATCAGAATAGCACAGTATAGGATGAGAAAAAACTAAAACTCATTACATGTAGTAAGGGGAAATTTCTTTATATTTGGTTTATGAATTTGCATGGGTCTTGGGTCTTTTATTATTGGGGTTGGTACTAGAAAGTTTTGAAAAAGGAAAAACATCTGTATAGAAATGAAATAAATGTGGGATATTAAATTACCGTGTTCAACATAGGAAAAATAATGTATAATAAGATCAATATTTAATAACTCACCTAAATACTCTTTTAAAATAATAGTTGCCATTTATCTTTTGAAATTAAAAGTAAATAATTGGACTAGAGCTTGGGGTAAGAATTCACACCATGACATACAAACACATATGATGGACAGAATTTCTGAGATAGTGCTTGCAATTGATAAAGTACTGAAATAAATATTGAAATGAAAATGCTGATAGAGAGGAACACAGGAAGAGCATTGGGTATTTCTTTTAAACTTGCAGCAATTTACAAATGAAGACATATTCACAGTAGGAATAAGCAATCTTTGCTTAGAATAAATACAGATTATAACAGGTTTCCAAAAAGAAATAGTGTACAGGATAGCAAAGGCATTCATCTACGTCTACATCTTAACAGAAGTTACTTATCACAATTTGATGTATATTTAGCAGTACTTAAATTTGTGCCCAATTACAATTTAGACAGGCTAAAATACTTTATCCTACAATTCAATAAACTATATTTTTTTTAGAATTGTGGGTTATAGCAGAAACACTAATAAAACTTGTAAATTTTACAGAAAGTACTGTCAGCACAATAAATGTTAAAATATTTGTGTCAAGCCAACAAATTTTCAAAGAGATTATGCAGCAAATTCACTAAGATAAAAGACTTAAAGCAAATAGGTTCTGGAATAGGAGCATTATAATTTCTTTCTATTATAACAACTTGTAGTGACTAAGTTTTCCAAAATTAAAGACAAACGTGTGTGTGTGTGTGTGTATTATATATATACACATATATATATGTGTATATATATATACATAGAAAGGAGTTCCAACACAACTCCTTTCTATGGAATTTGGATTTCTTATTACATGATGTCATAGTATATGGTAGGTACTAGAGTAGACACTGAAGTCAGACCTCCTGTTTAAAACACAACTCAGTCTCTTATTACTGTGTTGTCTCAAATAACATAACTAGCCTTACTTTTTTAATTTAATAAGTTTGAGAATCTTTTTGCCTATTTCCTAATAAAAATTTTTAAAAAGTTTTGCCATGTCTCAGCTTTAAGGGGAGAAGTGACAATTTAATAGAAACCACAGCCTGCAATATTAACTGCACCATTTTTTTGCATAAAAGAAATCCTATACTACCTTAAACCATGTTCAGATAGTAAATAAAAATTGCTTTCATGTGAGTTTATAATGACCCTATACAAAATCAGGGAGAGCTAAATAAGAATAACTCTATAGTGTCATGTGTTCTCAAGTAAGCCTGATGGCCCCCGCAGCTCACCTAGTTTCCAGTTCTGCACAATGCTTTCTAATGCAATCATCTGACATTAGCTCTGAAAATGTTGTTAAGGGCTTTCTGTAATTTCTCTCATTTTGAGATACCACAGTTCTCAGGGAGTTTATTTTTTCTAACTATACCAGCATGTTGCTACCAATTGTAAACTACTGTTTCTTCAACAACTGACCTGTGAATTAAGGAATTCAATACTTTGCACAATAATGGTTCTTGTAATAATTGGTTCAGAGAATTCAAATTCAAGTGTTTCGTAAGTGAAGATGATGTAGGATGTGCTTTATTGTTTTCTACTTTTTGTTGTTTGTATTCTTCTCTATTGTTTCTCAAAGCAGGCTCTGAATTAAGCTTATGACAAAAATACACTAACATTTCAGAAATATGTACCACAGTGAGTTAAACAAATAATATGCTAAAATGCTTCCTTCATCTTAAATATACTTCAGAGTACTTTAATTCTTTTAATTTCCAAATCCAATGATCAAAAACTACCTGAAAAAGATATTCAGGTTTGTTCTCTGTACATTATTTATTTACATGCTGTTTATGCTCTGGAGTGAATATTTTTCTGGTTATTGGTGGAAAATGAAACATTTTGTTAATTATGTACTGTTTCTGCTTGTCACTTGATTGATCAAGATTTAGAACTTCTTAGCTGTTTCAAATTGATTATTATCACTTCTGCATACTCATCAAAACAGAATCTTCTATTTATTGATGCTATTATTTTATGCCTTATTTGTGTGTTATATACAAACATAAGTATGTTACATGTAGTTTTTTCATACTCATATCTATTTTATAAATTTAGAAATATTAGTTCATGAAAGTTAGTTATTTGTCCAATATTGATCAGTATCAATTACTGGACTATCATTTACACATGACTTTTTCTTTCTTTTATAAATCCTCTATGTTGTCTGAGTGTGAAACAAACCAAACTCAGTTTTACAACTCTAAATCCACCAAATGCATAATTGATGTTTTAAAATTGAAGCCCCTCTGCATGAATTGGACTGGGAAAAAATTAATACTCTTTCATGTAAATAGAAGCTTTTTTTAATTTACCTCACTATCATACTATATATACCTATTAACCATACACAACAAGTCAAAGTAGAAATTATGAAGAATCACTACTCTACTTGTCTCTCTTTTACAATTTTTAAAATAAGTTTATTATAATTATGTATACAGTGAATAAGATCAGATGGAGGGAAGAGGAGAGGGAAAGGGGAGGTCTTGGGAAATGAGACTGATCAAATTATTGGCATGTATGAATATGTTACAATGAATCCCAATATTATGTAGTATTATAACACAAGAACACATAAATGATGAAGACTCATGTGAAACTATATTTTACATCATCTAAAATGGCTTATAGTGTCAAAAATCTAAAATTTTATGATTTGTGGCTTGAGTGTGGCAAATGTTTTATTGTTCTTATCTTTTGAAAACCTACTTTGTAATTTCAGCTATTATTTTTCCTTAAACATGGAAAAGTAGAAGAAATAATATAGAATTAGGGCTGCAAAATGTAGTTAATTGTTAGAAACACACAAACGTAAGAAACCCAGAAGTTACAGCACTTGCCTGGCATGTGTGAGGACACCAGTTTTAACCCCAGGACCATGACACAAAGAAGTTTTAGAGCAATGAAAGCCACATGAAAAATTAAATAAAATTGATTCTATCTTTAAAAAAAAGAAAGAGGGCTGGAGTAGTGGCTCGGCGGTTACAGCACTTGCCTGGCAGGTGCAAGTACCCAGGTTCAAACCCCAGCACCCAGGAACACAACTAAGTGTCAAAGCAACGAAAGCTATGTGAAAAACTCAGTAAAAATTGATCCCCCCCCCCCACTTTCCTTCTATCTTAAAAAAAAAAAAAGAGAGAGAATGTGTGAAAACAGACATACGTACAAGATGTAGGAAACAAATATTTGTTGAAAGTCAGTAAAGACATGCAAAGCTCAAAGTCAAGGTCTGATTGCTTGAGAGTGCCAAGTTTACAAAGGGACATATACATATTTAATCAGAGTTTCAGAATTGTTCCCAAATACATCATACTTCTTGGCTCTCAGAAAGTCATTCCTATAAATTTTAATTATTCTAGATTTTCAGTTTACAAAGTAGATGGAAGGATTACAAGATGTTTTCCTGAGTATCTGGGAGTTACTAAGTGAATTGGAAACAGAAAACAGACCGCGGCAACTAAAATCCTCTCTCTGTCGCAGTCTCCTATTTATTAGAGAGACATGGGGAACATGGCACAGCCCCTTCACTTGCAGACAAACTTGGGAATTTAAAATTTCCTCCACTCCTATCCCTCTAAAAAAAAAAGAGAGAGAATCTTCAGAACTATGTATTTTAGAAACATTAGATAACGTCCTCAAATTTGCTGTGCTACGCACACATCTGCTTCAAGGAAAATGAGCATAATCAGAAACGAAAAGTCCAAAAATACGTAGGGAAAGATATTCACTTTTATATAAAGATGAAACTTTAGTGTCAGAAAAAACAACGTTCTGGTTTTTTATGGTTAGTGTTAGAGTTCAGGTAAATGTGATCAGTTTTAACTCTAGCTTTTCCTATACTATTACTTAAAATATATTTCAGTTAGCTGAAAGAAAATCTGTAGGTAGTGCAATGCAGAAAATCCCCAAGAAATACCATCTCTAGGAACTGTGCTATTCTAAATCTCCATGGATTTGCTAAATTGAAGTGAACAGAGGAAAGGACAAGAATGAGAGGCTTGTCAAGTTCCCCCATGGGAGAAAGGATCAATGTTTGCTCAAATTACTAAGCTGTTTACAAGAAGAAAAAAAAATTCAACAAGTTCTCCCTTGCTAGGACATGGAAATATTTGCATTTTGTTGTCTGTTCAATCACTACTCATGATAAAGACATGAAATAAAAAGGAATATTGATTGCACTCTTCATCTAAGTTAAAATCGGTTACTATATTTATGAAGCATAATAGCTCTTACAGGCAGATTGTGGAAATAGTGAATCCATCTTCCCCCAACCTCAAACCACTGCCTTAACTAGCTAAAGAAAATATTAACATGAATAATTTTAAAATGTTCCTTAACCACAACAACACTAAATATCACTACTCTATTATTTGAAATAAAAGTATTTAAAGAAAAACGTTTCAGTGGAATGTTCAAGAAAAATAGTCAATTTTCCTTCGGGAGATTTTTTTTTTAAATGTGTGCTTTAAAGGGGTCACTATAACAGTTTCTCTAACTTGCTGGCCTTTTAATAATTTACACTTTGAAAATGCGAGAATGTCAAAGGAAAATTTTTAAATTTTGATTGTTATCAATTTTTACCATAGTAAAAGTTGAAGCTGAAAAAATTAAATATTTACAGTAGATTCAGAATTATTTCTTTAGGCCTTTAAAATAATTTTAACTAATACAATAGAAAAGAACATAAATAACATTTTTTAAAATAATAAAAGCCAGTGCTAAAATGGCATTTTTTTATGGTCTTTCCAAATTCTCATGATGTCTGCCTTAAGATATTTGTGAGTCTCAAATCTATTTTTCCCTTCAATTTGTTAATATATGCTATTTGACTTCTAATATATAAAAATAATTGGTCTTACCCAGACATAAATATAGTTGAAAAAAAGAACATATTATCTTTTCAGATAATCATGGATACTGATATCATACTGAAACTCAGAAAGTGATACCTTCTTGAATGTTATTTTCCACCCTGTATCTGAAAGATACGTCAATGAACATACTTGTTGATGCCATCATAAATGATCTCTTTAAAAAAAAATGAGTGTGGGAAAGCTTTCAAGTTCATAATGTAAGATACCAGCTTCAAAAATGTGTATTTTTGCTTGGGAAAAATGTTATTAAATGAATAATTTTCATTTAAATGAAAATATTATGGTTCAAATATGAGGAACAGCCCAAAGTTCATGTGTCAAACAATGCAAAGAATTTCAGAAGTGAAATGTTTGGGTTATGAGAGCCTTCATTTAATCAGTACATCACTCATGAATTAACTGGGTGGTAACTGTAGGAAGGAAGGGTGTGGCTTTGGAGGTAGGTCTTTGGGGCTTATATTTTGTCCCTGGTGAGAAGAGATCTCCCTCTCCTTTCCTGTTGCCATGTCCTGAGCTTTTTTCCTCCTTCACACACTTTGCCATCATGTTCTGCCTAACTGGAGGGTCCAAAGCAACAGAGTCAGCTATCTATGAACTGAGACCTCTAAAACCATGAGAACTGAATAAATGTTTCCTCCTCTAAAATTGCTCTTGTCAGGTCTTACTATGTTTTAGATACAAGGTGACACATCAAAAACATATCATATGTGTGACAATGCAGAAAGTTTGGAGGTGGAATTACGGTAATGAGAGCCTTAAACTAGTCAGTGCACTGATCCCCTGATGGGGATTAACTGGGTGGTAACTATAGGTCACTAGGGTGTGAATGAAGAACATGGGTCGGTTCAGTGGCGGCATACTCTTAGGGTTTATATTTTGTCTATGGTTCAGCAAGCTGTCATTCAATGCTTCTTGTTACCATGTCCTGAGCTGCTTTCCCCCACCACCTTTCCACCATTGTGCCCTGCCTTAACATAGGCCCTGAGAAACACTGCTGGCCATTTATGGACTGAGACCTCTCTATTGATGAGCCCCAAGTAAACTTTTTCCTCCTCTGTAATTGTTCTTGTCAGGTCTCCTGGTCCTAGAGATAAATAAGCTGATTGAAAGAGGTCTTTTGGTCAAGCACCAAAAAAGCTGATTGAAACAAAGGAGTTAACTTCAGTCAATTGCAAGGAAACTGCAAGTACCCTAATCTAGATAATCATTGTTTAACTGTGAGTGCCTTCTTCAGGGAAAAAGTACTTGTATAATAATTGTGGTTTTGTCTTCAGATTGTTATTATACTACATTTAGCAATGTAAGTGCTGTTTGGATATTATCAATTTCATAACACTAAATATTTTTAAGTGTTTATGTATCAGTCAAGATTTAATAAAATTCATAATATTTATTGCTTTGCCAAAGATACTTTTAAGGGAATCTGTTGCATCAAGGAAAATGCAGTCTAATTGACAAGTCTATGTTTTCTATTAAATGCAGAGCAAGCGTGGGTAAAAACAGCTAATTGTGTCACGTACTAATAGAGTACACAGTGGTAGCTCTTTGTAAGACTTTGTGCAGCCTGGTAATAATATTAAATAATGGAAGTATGATATTAATTTTTGTTGTATTTTGGTTTAAGTAGCTTATCTCAGTTAAAGCCACTCCTAATTATGAATCTGGGCCACATTGAGGTAACACACAGTGCAAGAAAGCTACTCAGTTCATGGAAGGATTCATAATTAGAGAGAGAATGGGGAAGACGGACCCTTCCAGTATACACTTGTAGTGACAAACTTCCTCCAGGCATGCCTCGCCACCAATAGTCAGCACCCAATTACCTCTGAATGTTCATGCTCCAACAGGAGTTTTGGGGGATACTTCATATCTAATGCATCGCATTCTGCTCCTGACCCCTCAAAAGCTCATGTCTATATTGCAGTGCAAAATGCATTTAATTCATCTCTAAGAGGCATATGGTCTTAATAGTTATAACATTCCACTATACGTCTTGTCCAAGTCCAGAGTCTCATCTGAAAGTCAAGGGAAACTCTTGGCTGTAGGCCCTTTTAAGTCAAAAACAAGTTAGATAGATCCAGCAAACAGTGGCACAGAGAAAGCATTCTTATTCCAAAAGGGAAGAATATGGACAGACAAAGAAGGGATATGGCCATAGCGAGACCAAAACCCAGCCAGGCAAACCAGTTCAGTAGCTGCCATAGCATCTGGGACACAAGGATGGGAGATGGGAGTTCCACAGGGCTTGGGCAGCCCCCACTTTTGACTTTGCTGGTTTCAAGGCACAAGTGTTCTCTTTTACACAGTGCCCTTTGCAGCCAACATTTTTTCTCACCAGACAGTCCACAAATTTTAGGTAAAATTTGACCTAGGCAATGACATTTTGAAACATATTCTCCAACTTAAAAAAAAAGTGTCATCTCATGGTCATTCTGACTCAGCTTCTCCTGAACACTAGATCATAATGCTAAGAAATCCTAAACACTCATCCTCATAAGAAATGACTCTTCCCTGAACAACTTTCTAGCAAAGGCCCAAAGACTATCAACCCCCATATCTACCCCAGACTGTAAGTGGAAGAAGGGTCTCAGTCCCTATTGGGTTCCCCCTCCACAATTTTACATGTGTTTTTCTGGCCAAACTGTAAATTTTTAAAACCACTTAGTTCTATTTTCTGTTCCTAATTCTCAAAGTAAACCTGGCTAAAAGCTACCAGTAATATCCATGCCACTGACTAACTTCTGTGCTGCCTTTAAATTTCCTTCAACATGTTAATTAGTCCATTACTTTTAAATTTAGCCTTATGATAAGTCTCAGGACATGAGTAAATCTTAGCAAGTTCTTTGCCAAAATATAACATCAGTGACCTCTGGTCCAGTTCCCATTAGAGGCCTCATTTCTCTCTCAAACCTCATGAACAAGGTCTGCATTCCTATCAGCATTCTAGTGTTCTGAGCTCCCACTACAATTGCCCGTTTAGTTACACTTACAACACTCTAAAGCTTTTCCAGTTTGCATATCTAAATAATTCAGAATTCCTATTGCAAACCACTTTCAAAGTCTTTTGAACCACAGACTCATGTTATTATAGCAATAACCCCATTTCTGGTACCAATTTCTATTTTGCATCACTGTGATGAAAAAAAAACCCAAGAAGAACAACTTAGAAGAGGAAAAGTTTATTTGTAATTCACAGTTTCAGAGGTCTCAGTCCATAGATGGTCAACTCCATTGCTCTGGGCCCAGGGGGGGAGGCAAAATATCATGAAGCAAGGGTTCAGCAAAGCAAAGTGTCCTAACTCATGGAGGGGTCAGGATGCAGAGAGAGAATGTGTGGTTGGAAGGGTCCACAGGCCACATGGCAGATGGACCCTCCCAGTACACATCCCCAGTCACCTACCTCTTTCTCCAGTACCCCACCTACCTACAGCAACCACCCAGACAGTCCATTATAACTAAGATGGAATAATTAAGCTACTAGTCTCATAATCTAACAATAATTTTACTTCTGAATATTGCTGCATTAACAGGAATTTTTGAGGGACATACCATATCTAAACCCTAACAATCTTTTTATGTACCGTTGAAATCAGTTTGCTACTACTGTTTTAAGATTATATATTAGCCAATAGTTTTCTTTTCTTGTTCAATCTTCTTCTGCCATTTCTTATTAGATATGATGGCTACCTATAATGAGTTTAGAAGATTGCCTTCCTCTTCAATATTTCCGTAGCAGTTTTAGAACACTGATATTATTTATTCTTTTAACATTTTGAGAATTTAGCATTGAGGCCATAAGTTCCTGGACTTTGCTTTGATGATACATATTTTATAATTCATTGAATTTCTCCCTAATAGTCTGTTCAAATTTTCTATTTCTTCATGTTTCAATCTTAGTAGGTTATCTGCTGTCTATATTCTGGATTTTGTTCCAGTGTACTGTAACTTCTTTTGAAATTTTGATTTCAGGATTCATTGTAGATAAGAACTTCTAAACAAAAGATGGAGACAAATTGGTTAATCAAGCACAATACACAGCAAAACAAGAAACTATATGGCCATAGGAACAATGCAGTAAAAATCTGGCAAAATATCTAAACCATCAGTAGCAAGTAGATATCAGACAATTTCCTGTGCATTGCTTCTGCCAATTTGTGCATCCTCACAACTGCAATCTCTGAAGTCAGATGTTTGGGCACTTCTTTTTCCCATTGCCATTATCCATATGTTACCAAAGTCAGTGAGCTTAACATTTTCCACTCACAGTAAAGCAGTGATAATCCAAGTCATCTTAGGCAATAAAATCATAACAATAATAAAAAAAAGTTTTATAGAAACTCAAGCAAGGAAAATCAGCATAAACCAGAATCTGAGAAGATAGTCCCCATAACAAATTTGTGACAGGCAAGAGATGTTCATTTTAATAATCTTTTAAACTATTTTCCTATTTAAAAAAGTGCTCTCTGAATATATATCAGCTATAAACTGAATTAAATGTGATACACAATTCTTTTTCAGTTGTCCAATGAAATTTTGAAACAAGTTAAATGTCCCTTAGTTTCACAAATAATGTCATATAAGCTTATAATTATCAGTTATCTTTATGAGAGAATATAGTAATATTTGCTTAGCACAGTGGATCTAAAAAGAAACATGTTTAAAGAAAATGTGCCTTTTTGTAATCAATTTATTCCTTATAGTGCAAAACTCAAAAGAGCTGAACAGTAGAAACACATATGATTGATACCATAAAAATGACTGTTTGGCCCACTACGTTTTCATGTGTTCAAAACAGCAATTCAAATTTAAACTGCATTCTGCCTATTACTGTAAGAATAGTTCAAAATTATACTAAATACAACTACTTTAACAGAGGACAAATATTCATTATGTGATTAAGTAAAATCAATTTTGAGAGCTAAATTTTGACTTAAAAATGTTATGTTATTTTAAATGACTTTCAGAAACCAAAGATTTAAAGAAAGTAGGTCAAAAAATTCACTTTAAAAAAATTCACTTTAGGGCCTGGAGCTGATGCTCCATAGTTATGGCGCTTGCCTGGCATGCATGAGAATACAGGTTGCAATCTCAATATCTCACACACAACAAATTGTCAGAGCAATGAAAGCCACATGAAAAACTAAATTAAATTGATTCTTTCTGTTACTGTCCCTCTTTTCCTTAAAAAAAAAAACCCACTGTATTATAAAGAAATGCTTATTCTCATAGTAGAATATTTTGAATCAAATAAAATTTTGAAATAGCTAACAGAATGTATTGGAGGGTATTTACATAAACACAATTGCACAATAAACAATCCTTGAAGAGACAACTACAATTATTCATTTCAACAATACAATGATTAAGAAGTTCAAAGATTTTAAATCACACCAAAACAAAATGAATTCTTGTATAGAAATATAAAAATTTCCACACTGCATCAAAATAGTATCTCTAAGCTAATATTGTCAGTAATAGTTGTTTTTTAGTTTTTTAAGAGAGAATCAAATTTATTTTTTCATCTGGTTGTTGCTTCCCCAACACTTAGCTGTGTATATGGTGCTGGGGTTTGAACCCTGGTCTTCAGGCATGCCACACAAGTGTTTTAACCACTGAGCCTTCACTCCAGCCCCTGGCATGGTTTTATGCTAGGATACATTGTGAAAGCTACTTAGCCCTTATTCAGTTTTCACCCAACATGATTTCAATCATGGCCTGAGAAGAAGACTACTTAATTCAGATTTTTCACTGTGAATATATTGTTCCAGAAGCAGAAAACAGTATGAAACTTGAAATATATTCAAGTTCATCAGATGATCAAAATTCTACTTATTTGTTGAGCAAGGACAATGTCCAGAACTGTGGGTCAGATTCACACATATGTTCTTAATACCTAGAAAATAAGATCTGGCCATCAATGAAGTTATGGAAATTCTAGATGCAGACTCTTTTCATTGTCACAATGGAGGTGTGTTATCATTATGAAACAAAAATGTATGTAGCAAGGAATATTTATTTCAGGAAGGATCGGGCAAAAATGTATAGTTGTATCATTCACTCCACTTTGGTCAGATGAAAAAAAGTCAGTGTATGTCAACAGTAAAACCAGTAAAATCATAACATAATATATTGCTAAGTAGGGAGGACATACTAGGTCTGCCTCCAAAAAAGTTCTGATCTTTAAAAGCTTCTTGACACTTGAGAAGCAAGCATTTCTCATCAGAACAGTACCTATTGATTGGATGAATTAAGTTGTTTAAAATGTCAAGTTTTAAAAATATTTAATATTTAAATATTTAACTGAATAAGATCAACATATTAATTAAACCAAAGTGACAAAAATTTTCTATTAAAGATCAATATTGGTGGTAGCATAACATAATAAGGATACAAACAAAACATTATCTCTTTCCATATTGATAAAACATAATTTCTTGAATAATGAAGGTCATGTTACTGAAAACATGAATATAGGTAATAATTTTATGGGTACCAAATATTTTTGTTTCCAAGACAGATTATTCAAAAATAGAAACCATCCAGAACCTCTTGTTAAGGAGTAGACCAACAAACTAAGAAATTTCATTTTAACAAAAAGGACCTAAGCTGTACATTCTTATCACTATACACTATTCAGTGTATTTACAAAATCATTCTTGCCAAGCTGTAAGTTCATAACATAACATTCCTTTTTCACAAACCTTCCACAGTTTTTTCAATCTATTTAGAATTAGTGTTATTTCTCATTCTACTTTAGGAGAAAGTTATTCTTCTTTATTCTTTACCAAAAACACATCCTACATTGTTTGTACTATAGTTTGAATACATCCTCCCAAATTAAGTTGTTAGAAATTTAATCCTGAAATTCAAATGTACTGATATTTGGAGGAAGGACCATTGGTCGTATTTAAGATTGGATAAAGTCTTGAGGGTGGGGACCCCATGCTGGCATTAGTGACTGCATAAGATAAACTTCTAGTCTTTGTAAATAGTCATATATCAGGTATACTGTTGTAGTAACAGAAAACAGAAAACATTTAGTATAACTTTTATATATAAAAATTTTTACTTTGTTTCCATACTTTATATCAAAGTTGTTTTCCCTCTCTTATTGTTTTTACTAACACACATATTTCATCTTTTATCTTAGCCCAGGGTCAAAAAGAAACTTTCAGCTTTCTCCAGAGATAAGCACAGTGTTAAACTACTGCAGAGATAAGATAGGCCTATCTTAGATAAGAGAAATATGGTTTAAATCAATAAAATATACAATTGGTTTTATGCTATAAAAATGTGTGATCTTAAAAAAAGGCAATAAATGTATCATTGTATTTTCCTTGTTTCTTAACTTTTGTGATATTAAATTTTCAAATGGGGCATTTCCTAATCCTAATAAAGAGATGGTGCTGCAAGTTTGGAAGATAAATAAAAATGTAAATGAGGTCACAAATTTTCCCATCACCTGCTGCCTTAATACAGTGATCCCTACTCCTAGTTCCACTTGCTATCAAAGAAAAACTTTTTATTATTTCCTCAGATCAAATTGTCCCTTGAGGAAAAAGAAGTATTCACTATACAGGTTGTAAACAAGTTGCAAATTAGGGATTTTGTTTTGTTGCCATTGTTTTGAGTGAGTGTGTGTGTGTGTGTGTGTGTGTGTGTACATGCGTGTGTTAGGTGTTTGTGTTTTTCATTTCTGTAAAAGCTTCAACTTATTAACATCTATTCCTAATCCAGTCTTATTGCTATTCTCATTCAAAGCTTCTGCTGTTTATCTTGGAAGTTAATGTATTCATATTTTCAAGCTCTGTAATGAATTTTATCTCTTTTTTCTCATTTTCTTGGTTAACTCTTTGTCCTAGGTAGTTTTAAATATGATTCTCTTTTCTACACTTTCTGATCTCATTGATTATCCTTCCACCAACAGCAAATAGATTTACTTATAACTCCTTGAAAGAAAGGGAAAGCAATTGGCAGGTTTTTCTTTAAATTCAGCCTAAAAATGTGTGGGGAGCTGGATTGCCCCCCGAGAGCCGATCAGGAGGAGGATGAGTGCTGACGGCTGGAACCCGGGTCCCCTCTCGTCCGGGGACCCCTTCCCTCCCAGCCGGGGAAACAAGGCAACCACACGCAGCTGATGGCAGCTCAGAATCCGTTTATTACTAAGGCACACGGGTTTTTATAGAGGAGGAGGGGAGACAGCCAAGGAATCAATAATCCTTCTAAGGGAGTTGCCTGGTGTTATATAGATTCAGTACAGACAAAAACTAGGGAGTAACCTGTAGTTAAGACATTTTAACCCACCCTAATCTTTAACAAAGCACGACCTAGCAGCCCTTCCAGAAGGAGCTTATGCAAATAGTCATAAGATCACTCTAGGGCAGCTGATATAATGGAGGTGAAGGTCAGACCCCAACAATTCCCCCTTTTTATTTTTTTGAAGGCATCCAGGATCTGTCTTAGGTTGTGGAATGCGATAACCCTCTTTACCCATCATGGGGATGAGCA
>PVKS010028596.1:0-26261 GCA_004027875.1 Aplodontia rufa
AAAAAAAAAAAAGAAAGAAGAAAGGAAGGAAGGAAGGAAGGAAAAAGAAAGAAGAAAGAGACAAATCATAGAATATTGGCAAATCTTATATATATGATAAGATCTAGTATCCAGAATATATGAAACCTCTTAATGCTCAACAATACAGAGACAACCCAATTCTAAAAATGGACAAAGGATTTGAAAAGACCTTTCTACAAAGAAGATATACAAATTGCCAGTAAGCATATGAGAGGTGTTCTTCGTTGTTAGAGAAATGCAAATCAAAAGCATGCTTAGATGTCACTTTACGTCGACCAGTGTGGCTATAGCAAAGAGATGGACAGGTACTGGGGAACATGTGGAAAAACTGGAATGCTGAAGCTTTGCTGGTGAGGTGTCAGTGAATCTCCCACTTGAGAAAGAGGGCAATTCCTCCAGGGTAAGCCGAGTACCCTGGGCCCTGACATTTCCACCCTTAGGCAAATGACTAAGAGAATGGAAACTTTTGTCTACATTACTATACAAAACAACCAAAAGTTAGAACGACCCAAATGTCTTGTGAATAGATAAATAAATTGTGACTTATAAAATAATAGAATGTTTTTTCAGTCTCAAAAATACAAGAAAAAAGAAAGAAATTCTGAGGGTTGGGGATGTAGCTCAGTGACAGACCTTTTGCACAAGGCTGAGTTCAATCTCCAGTACCAGGGGGTGGGAGATGAATGAAATTCTGGTACATGCTATGACATAGATAAACATCAAAAACTTTCTAAGTTAAAGAAGCCAGCCTCAAAGGGACACGTATTATGCTATTCTATTCACATAAAATTTGCAGAATAGGCAAATTCATCTAGAAAAACTATATTAGTGGTTTCTAGTGGCAGGGGAGGGGGAGATTCAGGATTGCTTGCTGACAGAATAGGGTTTGTTTTGGAGTGCTGAAAATGTTCTGGAATTAGTGAGTGAAGATGATCAGATGACTTTGTGTTTATACTAAAAACCACTGAATTCTGTGTCAAGGGTGAATGTATGGCATAGGAATTACGTCTAAAGTTCCAGGTGTCTACCTCATTAGGATGGAATAAATGAATTATTTCACAAGGAAACCCTTATTAACTTAGTCCACAATGAAATGATTCTTTTTAATAAAATAGGAAGAAACAACTTATAAATTTGTTCAAGAATAGTATTTTTATTAGTTCTGATGCAGGAAAAGTCACCATCCTTGATGTCAATATGTTGCTCATTCTATGTTCATTTTCTGAAAGTTCTTCAACATATACTATGTTTATTCTAGTTTAATATAGCTATAACATGACCACAAAGTATTCTTTTACACTGAAACCACAAACAAGAGTTATAAATAGTTTCAATTCCAGTGCCAACTCATTTTGAGTAGTGGCTACACGGAACAGTACACTCAAAAGGATTCTGAGGCCAGGCATGGTGGCACACACACTGTACTCCCAGTGACTCGGGAGGTTGAGACAGGAGGATTGCAAGTTCAAAGCCAATCTCAGCGACTTAGCGAGGCCCTAGCATATTAGTGAGCCCCTGTTTCAAAATAAAATATATAAAAGACTGGGGATGTGGTTCAGTGGTAAAGTGCCCCTGAGTTCAATTCCCAGTACAAAAAAAAATGGGGCAGGGGGAGAGGAATGTGAGACTGAGGCTGTATATAGGTTGACAATGAAAAACATAGATGTCTATCTTGAATTTGGCAGATTAGTCAAGGTAGGTAGCGTTTGGGCTATTGATTGACCTAGGAAAATGCATTTTTCTACTGAGTGAGTACAGAATCAGTGGATAGATCAAGATTGGATGCCCTGGGAGGCTGTCTTCTGAGGAAACTCCACTCTGGTTTCCACAGTGGTTGTACTAATTTACAATCCCACCAACAATGTAAAAGCGTTCCTTTTTCTTTACATCCTTTTTAGCATTTATTATTGTTTGTATTCTTCATGACCGCAAAGTTTCTTGGTAAGTGATCATTAGCATATGCATATGTAAAATACAATGCGGTAAGAATGTCAAGACAGTGTTTTTTAATGACTCTCACTGAAAAGTTCAGATAAGCACCAGTAGATGGATTCTATAAACCTGCTATATGAACACATTTGCTTAAGCTTATATTTGAGTTTTGACTTTAAATAGAATCATTCCCTCCCTTATTTATATGCCTGCACTTTCTCTGATAGATAAAAGGTTCTTAGAAAATTAGCCCCATTTCTCTGTAAGACATTTAAAGTCAGTGGTTCTCAGAACAACAGCCCCAGCACCACCTGGCACTTCTCAGACATGCAATCAGTGAGAAATACAGTGTCACCAAACCTACCGGATGAGAAATCTGGGGATTGGGACAGAGACAGCAACCTGAATTTGAACAAATCCTTCAGGCTCAAGTTTGAGAATCACTGCTTCAAAATGTTTTGCTTTCTTTTAGAATGGGGAAAAGGAAAGGAAGATGTTACAGTTTGAATCTGGAATGTCCCCCAAATGCTCATGCGATGAGCCTTGGTCCTCGGTTGGTGGTGGTGTTGGAGGTGGTAGAAACTTTAGTCATAGAAAGAAGGTCACTGGGGCTTTGCCCTTGAAGGATGTATTGGAATCCTGGTCCCTTTATCTTTGCTTCCTGGTCATTGAGAGGTGAGCAGAGTTCTCTACCATGCGCTGTCCCCCATGACGTTCTCCTGGCCCAGAAACAGCACAGCCAAGTGACCATGGACTGAAATCTCTAAAACCTGAACTGAAATAAATCCTTCCCCTAGTAAGCTGTTTATCTCAGGGTATTTTGTCACAGCAGTAGAAAGCTGACTAACAGTCGGAAAACGTGAGAAGCTGGGGAAGTTCCCCAAGGAGAACTGGGCCTCTGGGGCAGCAAAGTTGGTATTTGATGTGAATGTTGATTGGACACGGCAATTCTTTGTTCCTTTCCTCTTTCATATCCGATTTCCTAACTCCTTACTTCCTCAGAAAAGACTTGAAGCATTCTCTAGATCTCCCCCACCCCACTAAGTACTTGCTTAGAGTCCCTTCTGGGTTAGTAGCAAAGAGTGGGGAAAGCAGGATGGCATGTATGCATCCCTTCATGTCACAATGAAGCAGTTTATTTAATTTTTTAAAAAAAGCCCTCATTTAGTACTTTAAACTCAACAGATGGGGCTGGAGCGGTGGCTCAGTGGTTACAGCGCTTGCCCGGCATGCGTGAGTACACAGGTTCTAACCCCAGCACCCACATACACAGCTAAGTGTCAGAGCAACGAAAGCCAGTGAAAAACTCAATAAAAATTGATTCTCTCTCTATCTCTCACTGTCCTTCTCTCTTTAAAAAAAATAATAATAACTCAACAGGCCCCACCATACATAACCATACATAAATTTGTAAGATAGACTAGCAGCTGGTTCCTAGCAAGCACTCCTTGTACATAGGAAGTGGTGGTGGCAGTGACTGCAAGGGCCAGGTTACTCCACACTAGAAGCTGAGGCTGCTTGCACCAGGCAGGTGGGTCCTATGTTAGGAAGATTGTGAACTGCAGGGACACGCCATCTGGGAATGCTTCAACCTGGCAAACAAGGCTCTGGAAACTACTGCCCTGTGTCCTGCACGTAAGGCTGGTCACCCACAGAGCCGCTGCTGGTTTGGCCAAGAGGCAGGGAGCCTGGGTGGGAGGGACACTTGGGGCAACAGGTGTGGGAGAAGAGGCTGAAGAGCATCAAGTAAAACAAAAGAAGCATTTCAGGGCCTTTCTAGTAAGAGTTTAATGTTGGGAACCCCAAACTACAAAGGGCAGGTGGGCAGCCACAAGATGGAAGATGGCAGTTTAAATGCCATAAATGGGGGAACCTCTGAGCAAAGATGAGAGTCTGCAGACAAGAAAGGCAGGGGTTCCCCAAAGACTCACAGACAACTGGAGCACTGGAGCAAGAAGCCTGAGTGGGGTTTGGAAGGCTCAAGGTAGGAGCATTGGCCTCAATGCCCCCTCTTTTTCTCCTCTCTCTCTCTCTCTCTCTCTATATATATATATATATATATTATATATATATATATAATCTTTGCAGACTATCATGTGAAAATGTTAGGAGGGCAGAGGGAGAGAGGAAGGAGGAGGGAAGAGGAACAGAGAGAAAGAAAGGAGGAGAAGGGGAAAGAGGAGGAAGGAGGACATGAGGGGAAGAGGGGATGGAGGAAACGGATGTGAAGAGTGCTAGTCCCAAGGTGTCCACTGCTTTCCAAGCCCTGTGCTACATGTTCTGCATGTACTTTTTTATTTAGTTATCAGAGCTATAAAATTTGGTCATGGAAAATTCTAGGGAAGTGAGTCATTTCTAATTAGTATATACACACATTATATGCAAATAATGTGATATAATATTCATATATATATGTATATATGTTACATATCTTATATACAGCTTACAATAGATTATTTTCTTCCTAGGCCCCAAGATCTGGGTTGAGGTCACCAGATCAATTCAGTCTGTTATAATGATTCAAACTAATTAAGTCACTAGGAGTGAAGGGAGCTATGGAAGCTGAAGGTTGAGTCCACCAGGCGATTGTGACTCACCTTGGAGGTTCCACCTATTTACGCTGCCCCGGTCAACTCCATGCCCCGCAGCCTGCACTCACTGCATATGGGAACCGGAAGGCGAACCAGTGAGCTAAGTGGACCTGGTATGAAATCATGAAAGGCAGCAGATCCTTGGTCTCCCTGTCAGGAGTTAATAAGCAGTGGGGGATCAGGGACACAATGGAGAGCACACGCCACCCTCTGAAGAGGCAGCACTGGGAAGCTTAGCCTGGCGTGGTCATGGCCTCAGTGTTGCCAGACTACCTAGTTGTTTTCCCAAGAGGCCAGAGTCACAGTGTTCAGGCCACTCCTAGAAGACTGACAAGCTGCATCTACCTGCAGGCTCTATCCGCCCACACGTTTGCTGACCAGCAGTTGTGTCTTTCTCCAAGTTGCAAACTGAAGAGTGATCCCTCGTCTGCCTTTCTCTTCCCAGGCCATTACGTTTATGTGGATACCTCCTTTGCCAAACAGGGAGAGAAAGCTGTGCTGCTCAGCTCGGACTTACAAATGGAGGAGTGGAGCTGTCTCCGCTTGGTCTACCAGATAACCACGGCCCCGGGGTCTCCATCACATCCCAGCCAGCTGAACCTCTATTTGAGATTTGAGGATGAAAGTTTTGATCGACTGCTTTGGTCCACCAAGGAACCTTCAGACAGCTGGCTCATAGCCAGCCTGGATTTACCAAATAGTTCCAAAAAATTCAAGGTAGGTGGTGTTCAGGAGGAAGATGTGGGGCTCATGATGTACACTTTATGGTATGTGAGATCTTATAAAACTCCTGCCGTTGAGATTAGTTATATCATGGAAGATTATTTGTAATGTAAACTAATGTTTTGTTTATTCCTTAAAAGAGCTTCTACCCAGATTTCCCCCATCTATTTAAATGAGATTTCTGTAAGAATCTAAATAGGACCTAAGCTAGCCTCATCAATAGAAATAAATGTTCCAGTGGGCTATAGGGAGTATTCTTAGTTCCTGAGATCTTGCTTCATCCTTGTAAATTGTACGTGGTGTATATTTACATTATCTTCCCAGTGGTGTAGTTGCTACACAGTTTGAACAAGATATTAATCATTAAAAAAATGAAAGATGAAAGTATTTTGAAAGAAGAAAGGTATTTACAAGCTGTGTTCTGTTTCCTTTTCAAAGTGGAAAATTGTTCTGCATGGAATGCTAGAAAAGGAGAGTAGAGAATCAAGATGCCAGGTGTGGACAGGAGTAGGGAAGGAGAATGCAATCTGACGTACATCACCATGGTGTATGACATTCAGTGAAAATATGTCACTGAGAACATGAAGGAGCCTTCATGGAGTGTTTCCCATTCCTAATCTGCCTCTCGATTCCCAGTCCCATCCCTCCTTTGCATTGAGAAGTTTTAAAGTACTGTACTCTCCTATACTCCTGTCTGCTAGGAGTCCCTACTCACTGGGCAGTGTTGAAGGAAGGAGCCTTGGGGGTCTGAGTTCCTTTTTCACACCATCCTCCCAAAGTTACCAAGTCCCACATCTACCAGCATAGTTGCAAAATATTGGGTTAAAACCATGGAAGAAAATGCAATTACTTTCAGAAACAGGATCAAACACTAACTGTAACATTCCTGAAAATCAGCCACTGAATTTTCATGCTTCTGTTTGCTCTTTGTATAAAATTCTCAAATTTTTCATCAGTATTGAAACTTAGGAGTTGATATGTGAGCCTCCTCTATCTCATGTGGCGATCTCCCACCACTCTATCAGATTTATGCTTCCTACCTTCTCCTCCAATGGATTTCTTTTTATTCCTGGGCCCCCTGCTCTCAGTTCCTGACCATTCTCTGAATGGATTTTCCCAGGGACAAAAGCTCTCCTCCCATCTACAACCAATTAGTGCTACCACAAGCACAGGAGAAGGTAGAGGTTGTGAAAGAAATAAGAGAGAGTTGATTCTTTGCTCACCTCAAAGTTCTGAGTGTATATGTACACACACACATACTCATGTGTGTGTGCATGTGTGATCATATACACTCATGCACATGTGTGTGCATTCTTCCAATAAAGTCTATGGTGAGATTCATGTCCAATAGCAATGAACTAAGACTAGCAATTCTGTTTGCCTTGCATTGCTGAACTGCTCCTGACCAACAGCTGAAATACTGAACAGGAAACGCGATATTCTAGTCTAACTCCTGTTCTTCCCCATGTGCTGTGCAGATTTTAATAGAAGGCATCCTAGGACAGGGAAACACAGCCAGCATTGCACTCTTTGAAATCAAGATGACAACCGGCTACTGTATTGGTAAGTAAGTTTCATTTTCATTGCATCAGAACACAAATCTTTTTCTAAAATCTACAGTTGCCAGAAGGCATTGAATCAATTGTAAAGACCATGCTTCAGACTGCATAGTAGTTTAAATTCTTTGTTAGGGTTCAGCTGAATGCTACACATTGTTTCTCTGTCTTAAGCAGAGGAAGGCTTATTAGCATTTGCCTGGACTGGCTGGATTCATGAAAGAAAAGTAGAAGCAGCAACTGTAACCTCAGAGTTGCCACACTAACCTCAGCATTTTCTAATAAAAATAACTTCTGGATTGGTGCAAATTTCATTTTGTGTAGCCTTTCCTTAGAAAGCAGGCATTGTATTACATCCTTCCCACCATTCCTATTGGCAAACCAGTGCTCTATCCTAATAATTATGGTGGCTACTTACTTTCCACTTGGACAGCTCTGAGTAAGTGTCTCTTACCTGCCAGCTTCTGAGAGTACAGGAGAGGACCTGCCCTACCTATGGTTGGCCATTGATGATCTCTCTGTAATAAAAACAGCCAAAAACTGACAAGCTGTGCTATGGAGGTGCAGATAGGAAGGAGAGGGCTCCCTCTGGGCAGAACCCTAAGGGAAATAGGGACAGAGCATATGCAGCAAAGGCCAGAGGCTGAGCTGCGTGTTCGAAGCGTGAATCTGTACTGCTCAGGGAGTTCGTTATGGAAGAGTCTGGGTTCAAGATAAGAGTTTGGAGCTACTAAATTATGTGGTTAGGAGGCACTAAAAGTCAGCAGGGTAGAGGTATGCAGCTGTGGTTCTCAGTTCATGACTCTGGCTGCCACTTGGTAATGAGTTGGAGATAAGGAAAGCATGCAGGATCTGGCAAGACCCCGAGGAAGCAATTGTGACCTTCAAAGGGGACATAATAAAGTCTTAAATTGTGGTTAGCAGTACAAAAGGAAAACATTAATAGATCTGAGGGATTTTTCAGTGCTGATAGTACTCGAAGTCTTTATGCACGCGGAGGGGAAGGGAGTAGATCCTTGGCTAATTTCCTGAAGTTCCTCACTTTTCCAATTTAACCTTCTAATGGTATCTCTAAAGCAAGGGAAGGAAAACAGTCTGGGAAAGTGAGTACTTTCTGAAAATATGAAGAATGTAGGTCCAGGCTCCTTTCCTGGAGCCTCTATCCAGGCAGCATTCCACGCAAGTCATCCTGGGGCATGAAATAAACACCCACCAGACAGACTCACCAGTGGAGCGCCACCTGCTGGCTCAGTCGACTCACTGAGCCCTCAGCCTCTGTCTCAATATCTGTCAAAAGGGGATAATTCCCACCCAGCCCCTCAGTGGGTCCTGTGAGGACTAATGCAATCATGGATAGGAGAGTGATTGGTGCAGTGCTGGACACTCAGGAAATATTTGTTGCTTTTCTTCAAAAGATTTGGTGGCTTCTGGTTTCTTTAAAACAGAAGAGATGACAATATTTAATCTTGTTAAACTTTATGAGCACATTCTTACCTCTCATTTCTTTGTATCTCTTATCTTGGTTCCTCATCTGTAAAATGAGATTACTAATAGTACCCACATCACACGGCTGTTCTGAAGATTGAGGATATTCAAATAAAATACTTAGAATAGAACCTGGCACAGAGAAATTTTTTTTTTATTACCTTGCTATGGGAGCCTTTGGCACAGGCTTTCTGGCAATGGTTGGCATGGAAAAGTTAAAAATAAATCTTTAAAATCTATAATGCTTGCTAATGTAAATGCACATTGATAACTATACCCGCTAGGCTCCATGCAGGAAAATGGAAACAGATGGTATACTCAACCTTATCAGGAAAGTCCATCAAAGAGACCATAGTGTGCGGATGGTAAAAGGAGCCATTAAGGGATAGCTCTGTGACCTGGGACTAGTCACTGTTATAACTCATGGGCCACTATCTTGTTAAGGTCTGAACAGGGAAAGGAGGAGGAATATCAGGAACATGGAGACAAGAGCTGTACGGTGAGGGCCACTGGACAAGAGTTATGCCATCAGTAAAGGGACATAGCCGTTCATGGTCACCTGGCAGGAACAGAGCCAGGGGGACTAAACCCCTGATGTCAGGTTCCTTCCACCCTCCACTGATCAAATGCAGCAGGAAGCCTGGAGGAGGGGAGCCACTGATACAACCCAGGGAGCTCAACCTTTGGAGAGTGGAGCAGGTGGAGTAAAGCAGGGTGGGTCTGGAGGGAAAATGGGGGTCGGCCAGCACAACTGTGCTTCCTGATTTTAATTGTAGGATTATTAGGGTCAATAGAGTCACTGGCTTGTGTTTTTTGTCTCCACTAAAGGGGTCTATTCATGGGGAACAATTTATTACAAGCATAATAATGTCACCAAAATGGGGGAAAGGATCTCTTTATATTCTGTTCCCCACTTAGGATCTGCAGAATGGGCCCAGAGCCTAGGAAATGCCTGCCCACCTATCCTAACTGCGATCTTATTAATAAGAAAAACAGATGATTTTAGCATCTAGGAAACATGCCCCTCAGCTCTGGGCATCTTGTTTCACCATCAGCAGAGAAAGGAATGGAAAGCTGGACCATCAAGTTCAGAAAGGGTAGTGAACAAAATTACTGGAGCTGAGTGTATAACCCTAAATTTTGCCTTAAAATAGAAATGACTGGAATGGGATGGGGGGAGCTCAGTGGCAGAGTGTGTGCTTAAGGGTCCTGGTTTCAATCCCCAGTACCAAAAAAATGAATGAATTAATTAAATTGATAGAGATGACTGACAAAAATGGCCAGCTTATTCCCAGCACTGGCCACCCTTACAGCAGGCCTGATGTTGCCCCCAGTTCAATTTTGGAGAAACAGGCTAAGAGAGGTCATGCTCCAAGCCCCTTGGCTAACAAATGGAAGGTCCACAGTTCCAGGGGACAAGGATGAGTCAGAATTGTCATCCATTATAGGTTATCTCTTCTTGGCTAATATAGTCCTGGAGTCCTGGTACTAACGTTCCAGGGGGCAAAGGAAGAGAAAAGCCTCTGAATGTGTATGACCAACTCTGCGGTGAGTGTGGGTGTGCCCAGGTGTGATGTCTGTCCATGAAGCTTGTTTTTATTTCTGTCTGACCAGAGTGTGACTTTGAAGAAAATCATCTCTGTGGCTTTGTGAACCGCTGGAATCCCAACGTGAACTGGTTTGTTGGAGGAGGAACTATTCGGAACTCACACTCCATTCTCCCGCAGGATCACACCTTCAAGAGTGAACTGGGTGAGCAGGGGAAATATGGAGTCCTCTTCCAAGGCAGAAGTGTTTCTGCCATCTTTTCCCACCTCCTGCAATGACCCGTCTGTGACTTCTGACAGCAGACTAGGTACTGGGATCCCTGACGGAAGACTAGGGAAGAATACAGAGTGAGGTAGAGAGAGACAATCTGCAGGCACAGGCTCTATGAGAAGGCCACCTAGTGAAAGGTTTCTCTTCAGTGGTGACCTGGTCTTGCTATGTTCATATTTCCATTACATTTCATTTTCTTACCTATTTGTTATTTAATAGTCCTTATTTTTAAAGACAAGGTTGAAATAATCCCAGGTTCCTTTTCACTAAAAATAGATTGAAGGATGGAAGAACTTCCCAAAAGACCTTGAGCCAATACTGATTAAATCTGACTGTGGTGTGCAACAGGGCCCCCCCGGTGGCCACACGTGCTGGTTCTTTGCAAGGAAAATGAGATTATCAGTGAGGACTTGGCAGGGAGAGCGGGGCAAGGGCTTATTACTGTGAGTTATCGCTGCTCTCACCTGGATGCAGGTAGGCCTTGCGAAAGCTTAAGTTTCCCTTCAGTTGCAAGGCGTTCCCAATCCTCAACTCCAAGGTCTTCTCCAAGAAGTGAGAAGATTCTGGTAGTTGGCTTTCCAACAAGGACAAGAAGAGGAATCTTGGTTCTGCTGCGAACAGTGATATTTTTTCATGTACATACTGAGGTGATCTACTCAGTCTCGATAAATTGCTAATGTAGACAGCATGCGTCCAGACCTGAGGACATGACAAGTTTTTATGATTCTTTCTGTTTTTCCTCACTCACTGTAGTTGCTTCATCTGATTACCCCCCCCCCTCATTTTTTTCATCTAGATATTTGTAAGCACGTCTCCAAACTTTTTGCTAAAATTCCCATCCCGCAGCTTACCTTGACTCTGGACTGTCTTCATTTTGACTTTGTTATTCTCTTTCCTCCCATTCTAGCTCCTCCTTTGTACCTAGAGTCTCAGATTCAGTGTCCCACAGAGATCAGGAACATATAGGAACATGTAATCTAGGTGAGGACTGTGGCAATCTGAAGGGCCAAGATCGCACAGCTCCGTGAGTTGTACCCTGTGCGGATGCGAGTCTAAGTTGCCACATAGATCCTTTGATTTTTTCAAGATATCAGGAAGGAAGGTTTTTTATATGAAATTTCTCAAATTTTTAAAAATTGGTGACTGTTTTCTAAAATGCAGCATATGGGCTGATAAGAATTTGACCAACTTCTACTCTGTAGCCTTTGTATAACAAGTTTCCTACCCCTGACTCCAACATCCAGGCTTCTTAGAACCAAACACTTGTAAGCAACCGCATAAACACATTGCAAAACACAACCCAACTTTGGATCTTGATTTTTTCATTTATTTGTCCCTGAATTAGTCTGATGGGGAAAAGGACAATTGAAATGATAAGTCCTCCAGGCTTCTTGCCAGCTTCCAAGAATATGCTTTCAAGAAAGGGAAAGTGAGTTCTACCACAAATGGATGTAACACAAGATTGCATGCTCGATACTCAGGTAGATCCCTTACCGCTTGGATGGCATCGAAGTCACAATAAAGGAAGCCAACTGCATTTGAAGGTTGGGTGTGATTTTGACAGAAACAAGAGGGTAAAAGCAATGATGATAGAGTCCACTACAAGGAATAAATGGGAGAGGGAAGACTGAGAAGGCAGCATAGGGGGCAATTCTATAAGGCCTTGAATGCGAGGAAAGAGATTTCACGTTTATTCTATTAACAGTGGGAGGCCATGGGGGTCTTTGAACAGGGAGAGATTCCATCATGCAGTGTTTTTAGGTGTAGTTAGGTGGATCAACCTGAAGGTGATTATCACAGCAGTTTTTTTAGAGGACGAAAAGAACAATATTTCAAAAGAATGCCCCAGAAACTTTCTTTAGGTACAGCTAGGCTCACTTATGTAAGGAACTGAGATGAAAGGAAAAACATTTTACTTCCTACTTTTAAAAACATATAGTATTTTTCACAATGACAAAAGATTGGGTTTGCCTATGTATAGCCCTTACTTTGGCCCTAAGGATACACAACCATTTCCAACTGTAGCCCTTGCAGGAACCAGGCTGTAAATGCATATTACATGTAGAGTAAATGATAACCTGTCATGACAACATAGTCCTTGACTCTGCATGGGTTGACTCAAAGCAGTAAAATACCTGTTCTTGAGACCTTTGTCTAAAGGACAAAAAAACCAACAATCTACAGGGTTCCAAAAAAGAAAAGCAAGATGACTTCTTCTTTGTGTATGGAAATAGCCCAGTTTTAATATTATATTTTCTGTCATATCTTTTTTGACGAGATAGAGAGGGACAGTGAGAGAGAGAGAGGAAAAAGAGAGAATCAATTTTATTTAGTTTTTCGTGTGGCTTTCGTTGCTTCAACATGGTGTACATGGTGTTGTGTACATGGTGCTGGGGTTTGAATCTGCATCCTCAGATATGACAGGCAAGTACTGTAACCACTGAGCTACCACTCCAGCCCCTTCTGTTATTTCATTAAAAAAAAGAAAGAAAGAGAGAGAGAGCAACAGTGAGAAAGAGAAAGAGAGAAGCAGAGAAAGGGAGAGAGAATCAATTTTTTATTCAACTTTTCATGTGGCTTCTGTTGCTCCAACACCTAGTTGTGTACATGGTGCTGGGGTTTGAACCCAGGTCTTGTGCATGCCAGGCAAGCACTGTAACCACTGAGCAACAGCTCCAGCCACCCTTTTGTCATATCTTAAGAATCTAGTTCAAGGAGTAGAAAGGTTCTTGGAAAAACTGATAGATTAAAGTTGGAATAATTTTTGGTTTTTTTATCACAGCTACACAGAAGAGCAAGTTCAAACAACCAGGAAGTGTTAGAGACTTAAAAATTAGTTCCAAAGTCCAGCCCCCTGGGTGACCAATGCCTAGGTTTAGTGATAACTTACTTGATGCACCATTTTTAATCGATGGTGGCGAGGGCCAGCTGGGAGAAATGACAGACCAATGGTCTAGTGTCAGATCAGCCACTGGACTATGCTACCTGAATACAACCCACCCTTTAAAGAGTGTAATACTCCTAGATCTTATTCTCTGACTGCAGAACTTTCTGGTCATATTTATGTCAGTGAGGGACAGAGAAAGCACATCAGGCTGGGAGTCCAAATGCTTGGGTTTCCGGTCCAGGGGTCAGAGCACTGTATTACCCTGACCAATGCCTTGATTTCTCAGTCTACATTGGCCTGTTTGCAAGTGAGTAATTTGTATTCAGTGATCTACAAGATGCTTTTGAGTTCTTGAATTTTACTCCTCCCTCTTTGCCTAATGCTATACATCAAAGTCTCCAGATTCTCCATCCACTGAGATCTGTTTAAAAAAAAATGTACTGGATCCTCCTAAATACTTCTAAGCACCTTGCATTTGGTATTAGAGAAAAAAATAACTAAAAGGAATAAGGGATGAGAAAGAATGACCTGGCTTTTCTAATGTCTTGACAAGAAGGTATAATGACATTCCCATCCCTGAGGAGCACTGAGACTTGCTGGTAGGGGACTGTCACCCCTGCCATTGCACCTGTCTCTGACTGTCTCTCCTGCTCGCTCACTCTGTCTGTCTCTCTTTCTCTCTCTCCCTCTTCCCCCTCTCCATTTCCCCATCTTTTCTCTTCTTCCTTGGCTCTTCTAAAATACTTCTCAATGTCAACTGACCTTGCCTACTCGCATTGCTCAGTCCCCTAATGTCAATTTTGAGGTCTACAGAAGCCACTGGCCCTACAGCTACAGGAGAAATCCAGGACAGCTTCCATCTCCCTTCCTGAAGCCCATAGGATTGTATAGTCGGGCCAAGTAGAGCCCGGACACCAGAAGAAGGCTTCTTCTGTAATAATTCCCTTTATATATGTTAGGCATTCTTGCATACTGATGATATAAAAATAGTCATCAACCTCAAAGAAATCAAGGAAATCACTTTTTCTAAAATGCTCTTGCCTAGAACACCAGTTTGGGGGGATACTAATCTTTATATGAAGGAAGAAGGACAATACAGTCAGATAAACTGAGGAAACTCTGAGTTAGAAAAAGCTAAACAGTTTTATTTCAGGACTTCTTATACCTTTAATCCTGTGTTAATGTAAGCTTTGGCATTTCTTAAATTATTTGAATAGCAAAATGCTGGCTAAACATACACAGTAATACATGATTAATAGAGGCATGGAATAAATGATATAGGCCCACAGGGCAGCAGGGGAGGAAAGATTGCTTCAGTTTGGGGGTTTGGGTAAAACACTCTAAGAGAAATAATGTTGTACTGAAACTTGGCCAGATGAATTAAGGAGATCAATGTGGCAGGTACAAACCCATGAAGGCATCACAGTGGGTGGCTTATTTCATGCTCAGATGGTGTTTGAGAATGCCAGGATGTATGATGACGGCAGAGGAGCTCCTGGATCCCCAGAAATGGCCCTGCTTATGATTAGCGGGAAACTTGGATGCCTACATTCCACTTGCTTCTTCCAACTCTTCTCTGCTTTCACTCCAATTTGTCTTTGGTTGCTGACTGATTTCACCATTTATTAGAGAACGGTTCTCTCGTCCCAATTCAACATGCACACGTGCGTGCACACACACATTCACTCTCCTCACATCTTGATTCCTATGTAGGTCTTCCCCCTTTATAGGACAGGGCTAAAAAAGATGAGTTCTAAAGACTAAATTAGGTCACTTGAAGAGCTATGACCGCATGACTTAAAAGTTTGCTTAGGATCACTCTTTAGAAAAAAATAAAAGGAAAGGAAAAAGAAATATTCCAAAGCTGCAAAAAAGGTAGAAATTGCTCTCTTATTTCATTTGCCTTCCACAGGGTATATTGATTTTCCCTAAGCTCTATCAGTTTGGGTGGCAGAGTAAAGATTAAATGTTTCAGATGTCTGCCTGCAACAGCAGATTTTGCTCTGTATGAACTCATCTCATGTTCATTCATGTACTAGAAATAGCTCATACTTTTGCTTTCAGGTGAAAGTTGGAGCAATACAGCAGGGCCAAGGGGAGCTGAGCCCCTGCTCAGGGACACCAGCACTGCAGAAGGGTTGCAAGAGGTCTTTCCAGGAGAATGCTAGTCTGTGTTGTAGAAAAGGGAACTGTGAATGTACTACCTACAAAATACACTGTAGATATGAGTTTCCTTTCTTTTGCTTTGTGCATTTTTAAGTTTGTCCTCAATGGTGAGTCAAGATTTTTAAATGAACACTATGTCCCTAAATTCTTGTCAAATGATGGAAACAAATAAGATAACAGTAAAAATTGTCATGGGCCTTCTCTGGAATACTGGAGGGGATGTGACTTTATCCTGATTTTTTTTTCATTACTCAATTCTGATTCATCACATATGGGTTTCTTTATTAATATTTTATGAAGTTAAACAAATCTTTCAGGAGGTAACCTATTGACAGCTCAGATCATTACTGATTTCTACATGCCTTAGCAAAAAAGATGATTGCTAGAAAAATAATAAGGGAAGCTCATTTCTTTGCTGAAACTTTATACATTTTAAATCACACCTGCTCAGAGCATTACTCTGGAAGGAGCGGATAAGGTTTCAAGATCTAAAATAAGGCTAGAATTATTTTATTCCATCAAAGACCATGGGATGGATGGATCATCCCTCCATAATTCATGACACCCTTTTCTCATTTTGGTTTGGATTGAGCTCAAGTGATGCATTAACAGGACCTATTCATTGGCTCTCTGCATTGATCAGCTTGGGTCATGGCATAAGCCCTCCGGGGGAGCAGCTTTATTAATTTCCCTGGCCTTCACTTTGTGCAGGCTCTGCTGGAGGTCCTTCCCTGCCTTGGGATGATTTAACATGGTTTCTAGACATTTTCACAAATTAACAGGAAGTCTCATTTTCAAGGCTTAAGTTCAGTCAAGTCACAACGTCAATGTCTCATCCAATTCAGATCTTTCCCCTTCCAAGATCATGGAGCAGCAGCCACAGAGAGAAAGGTTTGTGCTTTGTCTCTTCCTATACCTTCCCTTTTCTCTTCTCTTCCCCTTCTCCCACTCACAAAGCTGCTTTTAGCTGTATCAGGATTAGGAAGGCATAGCAGATGGGTGGAACTGAAAGGGTCAGGGACAAGAAAGTTTAATCTGGAGTTAAGGCCCTTCAC
Source organism: Aplodontia rufa (assembly GCA_004027875.1). Taxonomy (NCBI): domain Eukaryota; kingdom Metazoa; phylum Chordata; class Mammalia; order Rodentia; family Aplodontiidae; genus Aplodontia; species Aplodontia rufa. The sequence continues at coordinate 16,235 of PVKS010028596.1, forward strand.
ACTGCAGGTGGTCAAATTCAGGCTACTTCTCCCAGGGCTCACGGGAATCCCACTTTACATTTCCCAGACAGTGATGATGCCCTCTCCAGCAGGCTGTCTAGGAACTCACCTAAGCTCGTGTGAGTAACGGGTCATGCCACCAGCCCCTTTCTATGGGAGGTACCATGCTGGCAGGCAGGCAGTCCTCCTGAAATGAGTCTTTCTGAGGTTCTCTAGCTCAGCTACCTTCTAAATTGCCCACCTAGGCTAAGGAGAAACTCAACATCTTTGCCCCATCTGGAAATGTAGCTCACTGGCAACAACAATCTTTCTCTGCACTTTTCCCCACAGGTCCCTGCAGTCAGCTTATTGCCCTTAGCTACACTGCAGTCCAGTGTCAGACACTTGCCTCTGTACACCACAAACCCCAGTTTCTACTGATCAAATTCTCTTAAGAACATCTCTGGTCCAACACAATTGCAAAGCCCAAGAACTTCTGCACCTGTGGGAAGGATGAGATTAGAGGGCAGCATCCCTCCTGCACCCCTTCTATGAGTGGTTCCCATAAACCCCTTTCCTGCATCAAGGTAAGAAAGGAGAAGCAAGCCCCTCTCTTCCCTCGAAAGGTCTAAAGGAAACACAGTGAGTGAACTTTGTGACAACTCTCTTCAAAGAAATCCTGTCTCCAATCTCTTTGATCCGTCTGTGGACTTCTCACATATACAGGCCAGAAGAGAGAAATGGGAGATAAAATGGTTGAGCTGCCTCAGGTACCAGAGGCTGCCACTTAGTGTATTGATGGTCTGGCACCCTCTTTAGAAAATACAAGTTTATATCATCCATTGTTCTGGAGGTCTTAGAAGAGACCAGAAATTCCCCTTAGCATTCATTTACATTTATGTCATCCTTGAAATCTGTGTAAAAAGGAGTACAGTCTGACTCTATTATGGTAAAAGTTACCTGGACCCATCAAACTGAAGATTCATGAATGTAACTTGGACTTGTGGAGCGGGAAAATAAGCAGGTCACCTTGCTGTTTTTGAGTGCTGTCTGCTCACTATGGTAGCAAACCAGTGGCTATTTCCATCTGGCCTATGTTTCTTCAAACCAAATTACCTCCCTTTCCAGGGAGGTGGTTTGTCCAGACAGCTAGTGACAATGAAACAGACAAAGCAACTGGATGACAAACATGGCCAAAGAACAAAAGCACAGCTGAGTCAAAGGATGCCTTTGACATCGTGGCCAAACCACGGGCAATCTTTGGGGAATACTGGTTAGCCAGGCTGTTTGAAAATAAATGTTGAGGAACTTCCCCCAAAGATCTTTTGCTAGTTCAAGAGAAAATGGCTGATTACAAGGAGACACTGGTTCCACTGAAACACAGCTAATACAGAGGCCCACTGCAGGAAAGGAAGAAAAGTCCTCTTCAGAAGCAATTGCACACGTACCATCACTCAGGCCATGTCCCCGAGGGCTCAGGTGGCCTAATTGAGAATTGTAATCTTTCAATAAAATTTGAAGTTTACTCTTTCCCCTAGAAACCTCAGGCTCCTTATATATAAAACCCAGAATCAGGAAATAATAGATTGATTATGGAAATGCAGCACAGAGGTCTTTGGAGTAGCAATGAACTTCTGGATTCTTAAACTTCTAGGGAACCCAATGTCCCCCTATCTAGATGCTTTCATCTTTAAAGTTTTAATACTTTAAAATCCCTAGGACCTTCAAGATCCTTAATGATTTGGTTGATTATAGGATCCTATCAATCTAAACCTCATCTATTCTAGTTTCATACCTAAACTAGTTTCATCCAACTCAAATCTTAATGATCTGACAAAAGGCTGCCTCTACCAGAGGTTCTAGAAGCTCAAGTACCCCAGGCCACATTGAACTGGGCAGGACATTTCCCACACTATCAGATGTTGAACAGAACTTCCCAAGAACTCCAGGCTGCCTTCTGTACCCGTGGAAAGAAACATAAAGAACCCCTGCACCCACCCAACAACTGGTTGCTCCTCCTCAAAGCAGATTGTACCAGATGACACATTCCCAGAGGTACTGCCAGTACTCCAGCCTGGCCTCCTGGGGCGGACACCTGAATGGTGCTTTGAGAATCGCCTCCATCCCTTCAACAGAGAGGAAGAGCCTGCCTTTGGTTTCCAGTGAGACAGTTAGTTAGTGTCATTGAGATCATCGGTATTCAGTACCCAACTCTGGCAACCAATGAATGATGAAGAGGAAAAGGAGGCCAACAAAATGTGGTCGAGTCTAGCGGTTCCATTTGAGACTGGTGTCAGCAATTTTGGGCTGATTCCCGGCAGGCTCTCTGACTCACTTTGGGCAGATCACATTGTGTTTGCTGGATGCTTTTTGGATCAGAAATGTGATTGTGGTTCACTTGGCTTCATATCATCAGCACAAGTTGTTAATGGGGCACTTCAACTACAAATGCAGGGTAAAATGTTGTCCACACAGCAGGTGAGTACCGTCCTTAAAAAACACTATCAGGCGGCTGGAGTGGTGGCTCAGCAGTTACGTGCTTGCCCGGCATGCACTAGGATGTGGGATTGAACCCCAGCACCATATACACAACTAAGTGTCAGAGCAACAAAAATCAGATGAAAAACTAAATAAAACTGATTCTCTCTCTCTTTCTCTCTCTCTCTGTCTCTCACTGTCCCTCTCTCTCTTTAAAAAAAAAATTGAAAGATTATCAGATGTCTATCAGCTATAAGGAAGACGAATTTATAAAGGGGCTGAAGGTGAGAAATGTATCCTGCTGAGCACAGTTAATAGCATACTCCAAAAGCAGAATGCAAGTAGTTTCAAGTGGATTTGTGAAGTTTTTCAGACTCATTGAAAATCTTCTAGAATTTTTGGAGATAAATGCTTCTCATCACTAAGCTGGGACTAAATGGGAAAGAGACATATTAGAGGAAATGGCTGTGAAGAACTATGGGGAAGGAGCCTGAGTAGCTGCAGGCAGAGCCTACGTACTCATTAGGCTCAGAAGACTCCGTACCTAGAAGCGTGACATTTTCCTAACAATGTTTTAATTGCAGCTATGTTAAAATCAGAGGGGAAAACATGGCAATAACAAATACAATAACAAATCCAGCCTAGACTCCATTCATCTTTATGTTAATGCAGTCATAGACTAGGATTTTTAATATCGTTATGGAGGAAGGGGCCCACAGCTGAGACAGTGCCTCAGGCTCAAAAAGTTATAATGTGGTCCTGGATTTGGCCAGCTTTCGGTATAGGATGCGAATCCTGAGAAAGAGGAGAGTGGAGGCTGATGAGGAGTTCCTGAGAAGCCCTGGCAGGTGGGATGGTTCTGCTCTAATCCTCCTGCAGTCCCGGATGGGAGCAGACCAGACTGGCATGCCTTGGTACTTAGACTACTGTGGATCCAAAGGTGAGGAGGCTGACAGGCGATTATGGTTCCTGCAGCAAGCTCTCTTGAAGGGGAGCTCAGAGACCCACTGCCATGTCCCCGACAATGAACAATCAAGGAAACAAACTGTTATGGCTCTCTCTCTCCTCCACGCAGTTCTCCTGGAGACGTATCTTGCAAAGGGGCTCTGTCTCACTGGTAAGACATACTCAAAAGACAGTAGGCTTCATCTCTGCACTTGATACTTGTATGAGATCTTAGAGAATGGAGTCATGCTACGGAGGCTAACTGGCCACATGCACTCTCCATTCCCAGACTGTTCTAGTCAAGGCTGGCTGGCCCCCAGAATTGCTCTAAAAGGGCCTTTGAGCTTGGGATAAGGAGGAGTGGCCTTCTTTCCATATCAGAGGGTCGTTGATTCTGTCTAGCCTGACACTCTGATTCTTCCTTTAAAACTCCTCCACAGAGGAAGCCAAGTAGACTGCATTAGCCATGTCTAGTCTACACGTATATTTAGTTGGTGTACACCAAGTTTAAAAATTATGGTAGGGATGTTTGTTATAGGTTAAATTGTGCTGTCCCCAAAATCACATTTTTCAGTCCTAACCTCTGTACTTCAGAATATGCCCTTGTTTGGAAATAGGGTCAACGCATATGTATTGAATAAGAAGAAATAAGGCTAGAGTAGGGTGGTGTCCTAATCCATATGACTATAACGTCCTTAGGAAAAGAAGAACTTTGGACACAAGGGGAGATACGCAAACAGGGAAAACATTATGTAAAGGCAAAGACTGAGAGCCACAGGCCAAGGAATGCCAAAGAGCATTAGCAAAACACAGAAGCTAGGAGAGAGGCCCCAGACAGATCTCCCCTCACAACCCTCAGATTGAATGAGCCCTGCTTACACCCTGACCTCAGACTTCCAGCGTCTAGAACTTTGAGACAATAGATTTTTGTTGTTTAAGCTATCCACTATGTGGCATTTTGTTATATCAGCCATACAAACTAACCCATGGAGCATCATTTAAAATTTGACAAAGCCTGGATTTTGAGCTTCTGTGGGGAAAGCCGGTAGCCCTGGGCTGTGTGTTCCAGTATGGGCTAGGCGTGGAGGCTGCAGAACACAGGCCCGGGCAAGGAGCAGGTTGCTGACCCCCAGCTGACCATAGCCACTTGAGAATCTGAGCCTGGCCCTATTGGATTTTCGGATTTTTCCCAGAGAAGCTCTATTTCTGTTTCTTCTGAGGAAGTCTAATATCAAATGCTGGTAACTAATTCACCAACCTCCATTTTCTCCCTGACCAAATCCATTTAATCTGGTTGGCTCATCTCAGCATCTGAGTTTGTGATCTCTTTTGATTCACAGTTGCATTGTTTGGCAAAAAGTACGAGAAATTACATTTACATAAGGGAGATTACTCCAGCGGTTGAACAATTTGCCACCAGGGGAAAGTGAGCTTCGATCTGTTCATCTTTCCTCCACTTTGTTGAGTGGCAACCTTTCTCAGACCGTGTTCATGCTCTGAATGACCATGTGTTGAGGGCCTTCCATGTACCCGGCAATGTGCTAGAAGCAAAGGAAAAGTCTAATGAGTGAACTACATATACTGTATCGTTCCTAATATTCTTACTGGTTTTTCACCTAGGGAGAAGAAATTCTTATTAACTAGACTCTATGTAATAAAATCAAATATATTAGGTTGTAGTTGTTCTGAGCTTATAAATAGAGCATTCTGTCCAAGCTATATTGCATTTCACTGCTCTGTCATAGCTTAAATCAATTAATACAAAATTGCTAATAATAATAACTACTCCTCATACAAAATGCCATAGGGCAAGTATAGTTCTAGATTATTTCAATATAACAGTGTCAGGCAATTACAATGTGATGTTCACATGCCAAACAACTTTAGATACATAACCTCATTCCACACTCATGTTGACCCTGTAGGGGAAGTACAGTCAGCCCTCTGTATCCAGGAGTTTCCTGTTTATAGATTCAACCAATTGGAGACCAAAAATATTCAGAAAAAAATTGGATCTGTACTAAACATTTATAGACCTTTTCTTTCTAGTATCCCTTTAACAATACACTATAGCAACAATATACATAGTATTTACATTGTATTAAGTATTATAATAATATAGAGGTGATTTAAACTATATGGGAGGATGTGCATAGGTTATATGCAAATACCACTCATTTTATCTAAGGGTCTTGAACTTCCACAGATTTCAGTATCTTCAGGGGCTCTTGGAACCAATCCCACACAATATCAAAGAAAGACTGTATTTGATTCTGATTCTACAGATCAGGAAATTGAAGCCCAAATCAGAAACTTCTTTAAGATCACAGGGCTAGTAAGAAACGACAGAGGATTCAGTCAGTTCTTTTCAATGCCAAGTCAAAGCTCTCCCTGGCTTCTACTGAAGATTAGCCTCTGCACCTGCCAAGTGGTACCACCAGGGTCTGTCAAGAATGCTCTCACAAGATCAGACTTCTAAATCTCAGTCCTAACTGCAGTGCATGTTCCGTTAATAACACACAAATTGCCATCTATTTTGAATTCAGTTTTAATTTCATTCAAAAAACACACAGTGGCATTTTGTGCAGATTGTAAAGGTGTCCAGGTGGGTCTCTCTATGCCCTTTTAAGAATAGATGGTATGCTTTGTATGTTCTTAAAGCCTTTATAACTCAAAGAAGGTTTGGGAGGGAATGATTTCTGGGACAATGTTCCTTTTCTTCCCATGGGTGTGTCTGTCTTATAATATTCAAGGATTTTGCAGATGACACATCTTTCTTTCTGTATGCTTATTTTACTTCAATTGAAAGTAAGAAGGGTGGGCTGGAGCAGTGTCTCAGTGGTAATGGTGCTTGCCTGGCATGCGCAAGGACATGAGTTCAAACCCCAGAACCATGTGCACAACGAAATGTCAGAGCAACGAAAGCCACGTGAAAAACTAAATAAAATTGATTTTCCATTTCTCTCTCTCTCACTGTCCCTCTTTAAAAGAAAAAAAAAGTAAATGGGTAATTGAATTATGCACATATACAAACATGGCTAACTGAATCCAATTTTTTTAAGAAAGGGAACAGTGAGAAAGAGAGAAGCAATTTTTATTTAGTTTTTCATGTGACTTTTACTCCTCGGACACTTCGTGGTGCTCGTGGTGCTGGGGTTTGAACTCATGTCCTTGCTCTTGAGTGCCATAATCGCAGAGCCACTGCTCCAGCCCCAATGAATCCCAATTTTATGTGTAATTACAATGCACCAATAAAAAATCGGAAAAAAAAGAAGATGAATGAAGCGGGAACCTTTCCAATGGGGGCAAGAGGAATAAGGGTAAGCTGGCTTAGGGATGTAGCTCAGTGAATGAGCACTTGTTTAACATGAGCAAGGCCTTGGGTTCAATCCCCAGAACCCGGAGAATACAAAGCAAGAAAAAAGAAAGTAAGAAAAACAAAAAGAGTGGTTCTCATCCAGTATTTACAGAGAACCATGAGCCCCAAGGGCCTGTTTCCCAGCTGCAACATCTGTCCACTCATGGCAGGACTGCTTTCATCTGTGACCCATACACTTCCTCTCCACCACACCACTCCCCTGGATTAAGTTGAGGTGAGTCCCAGAATCGCAGCGTTTCATCAGCAGCCTCCCTGCTGTCTCATTCTGGGTTCCCTGTGTGATTTCCAGGTCACTACATGTATGTGGACTCCGTTTACGTCAAGCACTTCCAGGAGGTGGCGCAGCTCATCTCCCCGAAGACCACAGCCCCCATGTCTGGCTGCCTGTCCTTCTATTACCAGCTCCAGCAAGGCAACGACAACGCCTTCTCCCTTTACACCCGGGATGTGACCGGCCTGTACGAGGAGATCTGGAAAGTGGACCGTCCAGGCAATGCAGCCTGGAACCTTGCAGAGGTCGAGTTCAGTGCTCCTTACCCCTTGGAGGTAGGTGTTGCCCGGGGCTGGCCGCACTGTGCGATCCACCCGCGCACAGGCTGGGAGCGCCCCAGACTACACCTCCCTGGAGTCCTTGTGTTTTCCTACTGCATCTCATTTTTTTTAAAGGTGGGCTTACATTGCATTTCCTTTTTAAGTTTAATTTTATTTTGAATTGACAAAAAAATACCAGTATGTATTTATGGAGTACAATGTGATATTTTGAAACAGGGATACAACGCGTTAATAATCAAATCGATGTAATCAGCATATTCGTTACCCCAAGCATTTATCATTTCTTTGCAGTGAAAACATTCCAAATCTAGCTATTTTGTAAAATACAATATATTAACTGTAGCCATCCTCCTGAGTGTTAGACTACAAAATTTCTTTCTCCTGATGTAACTGTATGCATTGGCCAGCATCTCACCTTTTCCTTCCACTCTTACTGTACTTCTATTTTAATCTCTTTTTCCCATCCCAGCCCCCTCCACTTCTCTCCCTTCCTCTATATTTTCTTCCTCCTTTATCACCTTCATTTTCTAGAAAGAATATTTTTAAAAGGACACTTAAAAAAAAAAAGTCAACCAACTAGCTTTCCTGGGCCTGCGTTCCCTCTGAACCTTGCCTTGTGACCTTGGAGAGCTCAGAGGTGGAGATCAGACCCCCCTCAGAGCAACTCATTCCTGAATTGCATTCCTGAGAGCAGGTGTGAAGGTGTCCCTTAACTAAGGGAATTGCCTTTCTCAAGAAAAAGTGATTTGATCCTTTCTTTGCAGCATAAATAATATCATAAAATCAAAACTAAACTGATCACTAAACCCTAATTTGAAACAAATTTTGATGCTTTTATTGTACAACTTTTTTTACAGTTATATAAATGATAAATGTACAATGCAGAAGCATCACAAAATTCAAAGACGAAAAGTAAGTTAAAATGCTCCAGGCAATCCCACAAACATGAGGAATACCAGCATTTTGGTGTTATCCTTTTTGACCTCTCACTGAGCACATATATTAATATGTATCTACATATACATTTGAGAACCTTCCAGGACTTTCAAGACTTATTCTCTAACAAGTGGATAAAATTATCCCCATATCTGCAAGTGAAAAAGGAGAAACAGAGTGTCCAAGAAAGTTGACAGATTTTTTCTAGGTCACACAGCTGGTGAACGCCAGAGAGCTTAGAAACTTCCTAGACTAAAATCTGACCTACAGCTCAAGGAGGAGGCTCAGCTCTGAGTAAGGACCTCATAGGACCTTGAGGATCAGGTAGCATTGTGGTTGCTGTACATGAAAGATTGCTTTAAGAATCCAAAGCTGTAAGTAGAGTCTTAGTTACCACAAGTTTTTAATACCCCCCACTTTTCACTTTGAGCTTTTATAATGTCTTCCTTGGTTTCCTTTAAAGTGCAAAAGAAGCAGATTATTCCTCTGGCTACTTTTCAGTGGTGTCATCTGCTAGCCTGCTGTAGAGCCACAGAGAATGCTGGGGTTGGGTCTTGATTTCTGATGTGATCCGTCCATTGTTGTCATGCCTGACACTTCCTCACCTCCTTCCTACCCTCTTTTCTTCCCCCTACCCATGAATGGCCCAAGAAAGGAGGCAGTGGTTTTTTTTGGGTTTTTTTTTTTTGTTTTTTTTTTTGTAGCATGTGTGCTATTTATTTCCTATCCTAAAGTCTGACCAGATCTCAATTTTCTCTTGCAGTCCAGTGGAAAATTTTCTGTGTGTTTGGGTTACAAGGAGGAAAAGAAATGCGTGCACTATTTCAGAACATTTTCCTTCTATTAAAATCAAATGAGTCACACTCGCATGCACAGACACTCGCACACCACATACACCACATTTTCTTTACCAACTCCTCTCCTCTGACCATAAACTCCGCTTAGGCAACATTTGTATGAGTGAAATGTTGCTGAATTTTTTAAAATCAATACTTGAAAAGTTACAGTGCTGGACATCACTAAATCTCCACACATCTTTGGGTCCAAACGAATGTGATTTTGTTCCAATAGTCTGAACCTATTCACTGGTATTATTTGCTCTTGTTAATTGCCAAGGAAAGAAACTTGTCCAACATTAATCAGAGAATTTAATGTCACCATATTCTCAAATGAATTTTAAAGAGGAAAATAAACATCGGAGACTTTCAGAACAAGAAAGAACACATTGGCATGTGGACTGTGATTAGCATATCCTCATGAAAAACATTCTTAATACCCCTTCAACTTGTGCCATTACCTTTCTCTACTCGTCAGTGCTTTCAAAGCTCAAAGTCATGGATCTGTGTTAAGTTTGTAAACTTAATTTACCCCTTCTCATATGTCCGCATCTATTCCTTCATTCATAGCCCTTGTCCCTGGTCATGACAAGCTTCAGGAGCTCCCCCTGGATTTTGTAGAGTCTTTGAGTACTGGGTCCCTGTAGGACCATTGTGATTAAGCTGAAAGCAACCTTTTTTTTTTTTTTCCACATTTATTAGAAGTATATTGCGATACAGGACACAGATGAGGGGGAAACATTGTCAAAACTGTAGCAATCAATGTGTATAAACTTTGATAACCAGGGGTAATGCTAACACATAAATAAGCTACTATGGGTTTCATCTATTGCAGTTTCCCCCAGAAGAACTCATGTGTTAAATGGGTATCTAGTGTAGGAATAACATCGGCTTCTGGAATGGTTCCCCCATCTTCCCCATC
>PVKS010028597.1:0-26251 GCA_004027875.1 Aplodontia rufa
CTGGAAGACAGAGCCTTTACTCACGTATGAAGTGCTCAGTAAATGTTTGATGAATATGTGCAAACTCGAGCACTCCCTAACTATGCTCCAAACATCTCACCCACAAGGCAGCACGAACAGAATAATAAAAATCAAAACTATTTCTCAGCCCTAACTATGTAATAAGCTCAACAGGTTAATCACTTAACATTAATTACCTCATTTAATCCCCACCACAAGCATGGCCTAACTTGCCACCATTATCCCATTGCACATATGAGAAGAGAGAGGCTCAGATACCACATGAAGTCATTTGCCCACCGGCAAACAACAGGTGGTAGGTAAGTAATGGAAGGGAGCTTCCAGCTGAATTTCTCGAACCACAATGACTGTGCTCCTCACCACAGATGAGCTGTTATGTCTGTGCATCCTTCAGGTTGGAGAAAGAAATACTGCTCCAGAGAGGCTAATAAAAGAACAGTTAGAAGAACGGCTGGAAGTCAGGGTTCCCTTGCCTTTGAAAAGCCCAGGGAACTGAGTCTGCCTTTTGCAAGCAGGAATTCCTCAGTTCATACAACTCCATGCATCACATTAAATATGCACTCCCAGAAAAACACCCACGTCTACAGCCTTCGCTGATGGTATATTTATCACAGTTTTGAGGCTGAGACTCACACAACTCACTCTGGTTTAATGTTTCTTTTTCCTATTGCTAATGAAGCAGGATCTTTCCCATTCCACTCAGGAGAAAGAAATCCCAGCGGAAGATAGACTCCATGAGCTCTGGCAGCAGGCCTTTGATAATACCAGACTTTGTAGCTGGCCTTTGAGTGGTCTGGTAGGCAGGCCCCAGGCAGACATCGCCCCAGAGTATCTCTGACTGTATCCATTGAAGCCCTGAAGGCTTCTCTTCTCCAGAATCCTCTATTAAAATGCAAAAGTCTTCATCACTGCCAGACTGAATGCCTGAGCCCTGCCGGTTCCCGCAGAGTTCCTGATGTGGCCGCCGGCCATCGGATTCACAGCACCTGCCAGAACCTCTTCCATCCAACTGTATTCCCAGCTGGGCTCCCTGGCCAGTCCAGGCCTGTCGCTGCCCAGCCAGGACCTGGCAAGACTCGCCGCCTCATTATGCATGCTCACTACCAAATCTTCAATCTCTCCACTGGCTCACCTCCCTCATCCCTCAAATACTGTGGCACCATGGGATTTATCACCCACCCCAGGATACATCTAAGACTGAAAAGGAACACTATTAAAAATATCCCATGGCAACAGACATAAATCTGCCAGCCTTGATCCAGTCACTCCAAATATCCACAGGACTTCCCTACCTTTCCAATTAAATCTTGTGTCTTTTTCAGAGACTCATTCAATTTTTTGCCCTTTCTTCCCTGCCAAAATTATAGAATTCATTGTCCACAAATATGGCCTCCACTTACTCATCACCTTATGTAGGAAAAGAGAGGGGGGAAATGAAGGCAATAAAGAGAGGAGAGTAGCAGCTCAACAGTAACACAGGTTTACTTGGGACAAACCTGCAGAGGGAACACCCAGAGGAGGCTGGGCCCCCTCAGCCACTTACAGACTTGGGTAGATACAGAGGGAATGGAGGGGAGGGGGCAAGGTGCAAGTTTTCTGGTTAGACTGGGTTTTTCAGTAGGGTGTGGGGATCCTCTGATAAGAGCCCAAGGCAATAGATTCCGATGAGGGCCCCCAGAGTCTGTAGATTTCGAAATAGTGAGTAGGGGGTTTGCTGCTATCACCTACTTCCTCTCTCATCTCCAATCTTCTGTGTCCACCATTCAACTGAACTGACTTTCTACATACTAACTCAAATCTCCTTTTCCTAGTCCTCTTCTCCTAGATCTCTCTGCTCTACTTGTTTCTAATCAGTCTTCCACATTCTGCCTTCAGCTTGCTGAAGGTCTCGGTATCTCAACAGTTCTTTGATTGTCCCCTATTGTAAATGACAGACACCTTCACATACTTGAAGCACCTGTCTCTCTCCAGTTACATCTGTTACCCCTCATTGAACATTATTATGAGATGCTCTCGTCCTGACCATTTCCTCTGGCTGAGTTGCAATCGATCCGTATTCTCCTCGAATGTTTCATGCAGGAAGAACAGTGCTGGCAGCTTGGAGCAGCTCGGATGGCTTCTCAGCACTCCATCTCTCTCACCTATTCCAGTGTCACATTGTCCTCACTTCGTTAGCAGCCTCTTCATTCTGGAGTTATCTCTCATGCTCATAGTCAACAAAAACTCCTGAGTCCTCATTTATGAATTTTTACCAAGTTGCTTTCTCCCTCTTGACCTTGTGCAGTGGGGTTTTTTTTTTTTTTTGTCAACCCAAATATAGGTTTTTACATTTATCCCAGTTACATTTCAGCATCTTAATTTCAATCCTATTTCACAGCCTGTCAAGACCCTTTTGAGCTTTAATGCTATCATCTATCATGTTAACCCTTCTTCTATTGAGTTGTCTACAAATTTGATAAGCATCCCTTATATGATTTTCTCTTTTCTGTGTCAATTTCATCCTGGAGACAGCTGATTTTTCAAAAACGAGTGTTAAAAACCTTTTCACTGCCTTTCAGCTGCCCTGACAGTGTGTCACCAGGAGTTCTCACCTCCCTGTCTAAGGTTACTAGTTCTGATATTTGGAAGAGTGGTTCTCAAACGTTAGTGGCATCTACATTACCAGCAACATGCTAGGCAAAAGCTTCCGTAAGTCTGATTCAGAATCCTTCAAGAATTCCATCCTGGGGAGCAGGTTATACGGCCTGCAAGTGCAACACAGGGCGTTAAGATGAGATTTCACTGCGGGACCCCACGGCAGACTGGGCGGGTCCAGGTGTGTTCCAGGTAAACCTTGCCGATCTGCAGAAGTATGGAGAAGGACAGAGTAAAAGCACCAGGCCAGACAGGAGGCTGGCCATCGTCCTGGAGAGCCAGCCCCGGTGGTGGCAGGGAAGGAGAAGATTCAAGAGAAAACCTGGAAGCTGAATTCACAATTCCTGCCGAAGGACTGAAGAGGTAAGAAGAATGATCACCCAAACATGCTCCCTGTTTTCAAGAACAACATTCCCCAAAACTCTCAGATCAACAATAGCACTTGTTTAAGAAACCTGATGCTGGGGCTGGAGCAGTGACTCAGCAGCTATGGCACTTGCCTGGCATGTGCAAGGACGTGGGTTCAAACCCCAGCTCCATGTGCACAATAAAGTGTCCAAGCAATGAAAGCCACATGAAAAACTAAATAAAACTGATTCTCTCTTGAAAAAAATAATAATAATCCCATCCTGAAGAGGAATCCAACAATAAGGGCCTTTGACAAAGCCCCAGTTATCAACAAATAATCTGCACATGATATTTAAATACTCTTTTATGACCATAAACCTTTACCTTTCTAATGTGTGTTAGGTGGGGGTTGTCTCAGAGAAAGAGAGGGAGTGAGAGAGAGAAGGATTATAAGGTGGTAGAGATAAGTTATATTTTTTTTCCCAGCTTCAAATATCCTTTCTAGGAATTGCACATAATGTTACTTTGCCTACATTTAGCTACTTTCCATTCATGTTTTCTAGGTAAATTCACATTGTATACAAATGGTACCAAACGACTCCTTAAAGGCCCAGAGGTTCAATTTAAAATTATTTAATAAAATAAATATATTTAAATGGCTTCTTTGTGGTCTTAAATTTAAGTACATTATTTGGGGTCTTAATATATATGCCTTTGACCTTAGATTTAAAAATCAACTCTTTTTCCTACATTTATGAAATGTTCTATCTTAATTGTTAAAAAGAATCTCAAATATTTATTCTTTATTTATAGTTTATTCCATTGTAAATTTAATTTCACATTTACTTTTAACTCAGCATGATTTTATTGGTTGTTAACCTCATGGGTTTAGCTTCCTTTTAATCTTCTTATACTCCTCTCTTTTAAAATATTTTATGTAAAAAATGTATTACAGTGATAGCTTATTTTTAAATTTTTCAGCTTTAAGACCCTCTTGCCTTTTAAAAATTCTTTTATTTTGTTTAAACATCATCATTCTATTCTCATCTCTGACTTTTCTATTTTTGGTCTCTTGTTTTCACAGTGCCTGACACCCCCCCAAAAATGTGAAGCACAGGAATATTTAAAATGGAAAGTATCTATATTACAACAGGCAAAATATCAAAGCTGCAAGCTACCTTTGGACCTGCTTCTCTGGCTTCTAATTCCTGTGACTGAAGAGACTCACAGGAAATCTAATGCCACAAACCTTCAAATAGTTCAGTGTTTACAGATATGGTATAAGTTTATACATATATAAACTCTGACTAATCTTCACAAAAATTCTGCAATGAAATTGTCTTAGTCCATTTGTGCTCCTATAACAAAATGCTGGCTGGGTAATGCATTAAAAAAAAATTTGTTTTCTCACAATTCTGGAGACTGGGAAATCCAAGATCAGGGTGCTGGCATTTAGAGAGGGCTTTCTTGTTGCCTCCTCACAAGGTGGAAAGCAAAAAGGCAAAAGTGAACGAACGCTGTGTCCTCAGTAGCAGCAGAGAGTGAATCCATTCCCAAAGCCCTTGTTTATAAGCCATTCATGAAGAAGCCTCCTGACCCAAGCCTGCCCAGAGGCCCCACCTCCCAGTACCATCACCATGGTGATATACAGCTTTTTTTTTTTTTTTTTTTGGTTCTGTGACTAAAAGACCCAACAAGAACAATTTGGGGTTCACAATTTTAAAGGTCTTAGTCCATAGAAGACTGGCTCCTTGGGGCTCAAGATGAAGCTGAACGTTAGGTGGAAGACGTGGTGGAGGGAAGCAGCACAAGGCGTCACATCCAGAAGCAGAGACAGAGCAGCTAGGCCTGACTCACCAAGTACATACTCCAAAGGTATGCTCCCAATGACCACCTCCTCCAGACACACCCTACCATCTATAGTTACCACCCAATTAATCCCCACGAGGGGATTCATCCTGGGATGGGGTTAAGGTTCTCATAACCCAATAATTCCACCTCTCAGCCTTTGCTTGTATCACATACTGAGCTTTGGGGGGACACCTTTCATCCGAACCACAGCAGTGATTAAGTTGCAATAGGAATTTTGAAGGGGACACTACATTCAGCCCATACATGAGATGTTGGATGTCATTTTACACATGAAAGCCAGCAGTTCCCTGCTCCTTCTACTCCACTCAGCCATTCATTCAGTCAAATAGGCTGTGTGGGAAGATGGACATACACATTGCAGAGGACACCGTGACCATGGAGATCTTACTCCCAGAGCTGCAGGGATGGCTGCTGCCTGCTCCATTACTGTAGGGCCCCTGTAAGATTTGCCCTCAGTTGAAGAGAGCCAGGTCCCAAGATAGAACAGCTCACTTGCTGTAACTCATTAATGGGGATAGGGACTATGAGGGCCACTCTCCCTGGGCAAATCCAGGGTTGCCCTGAGGAGTCGTCCCAGCTCCTGAGCTCTTTCGGGCTGGCTGAAGCCCAGCAGTAACTGAGATGCAGGTCACCTTTTTCATCTTCCTGCCCTACATCCTTGTCTTCCCTCCATGATGTGGATCCTGGGAGCAGGATCTGCTTCTTGGAAAACCTGACCCACAGCATTAGTTTTATGGTAATACAGCTATTTTGATGTATTTCTACTCTTCAACAAAAACATCAAAGGCAGTTTTCACAGATATGTAAAATACAGCATGTTGCCTCATTGGAGATAGTAGAGGAAGGATAAAAATTTAAAATTACAGATAATCAAGGGAAAGGACATGAAATAGAGTCAGGCATGTGGCTAATACGAAAACTACTCCCTTAGCTGGGCCAGAAATTGAGTACCTTTTTTTTCCAACACAAGAATAAGCTCATCAATTCTACAATTCCCAATAAACTTAAGAAGTTAAGAAACCAAGACCAAAGAGAAATGCCCCCTGAGAATTCATCTAAAGATCTTCACTGCCTCACAAGATATACACAGGTGAGGTATGTTTGATTGGTTGGAAAGATGACCAACCGTCCAAGTTTATCTAGGTCAAGAAAGTTTCCTGGAACATGAGACTTTCAGTACAGTATTGACTGGAGTAAATGAGGAGAGTTGGTGGCCCAGGGGATGGTACAACTCTAACATCAAGTCAGTACAAAAGCTGGTCTACAGGGGGTCAATACGAATTAGTCTCTGCTGCTGTTGGCTTAGTCCAGGGGTATTTTTTTTTTTCAGTTACTTACAGCAATATTTATACTTCAGGACCTCCGTACAACCCTTCATGAATATTGTTGCTCTCCACTGAGCTTGTAAGAGAAAATACATATAGCAATGAGTTTAACACTACACTCCTCAAAAATAACTGAAATACATCTATATTATGCCTTCAATTCAGTAATGATCATTATACTTGAGGAGGCAGTTGAACCAGGGGTAGAGTTAACATTCTTAGGTGAAAATTGAAAAAGCTGAAAACCACAGAAAGGTGATTTAGCCTCCACTTGATGGTGAGCTAAAGGAACATTTGGGGACAGGAACAAAATTGTCCTTTGAATGTCATTTTGAGTCTTTACATACAAAAATGCATGTAAAATACACTGCTCAAAAAAATTGGGTTGCATCACAGAATCACCCCTATTTCCTGTTAGCATCCAATGCAGGGAAAGTCCTGTTCCTTGAGACCTCTCTCAAATCATCTAACACAAGATCAAATTCTATGAAAAGTCCTTTCAAACATCTTCTTACTGAATTTTTTCACCTTTGCCCAGGCGATGAATTTTCTCTGTAATAAAAAATAAATTTCACTTGTTCAACCAAAAAAAAAAAAAATTAGGTTGCCACAAATTTAACCTGGGAAAGTCAGAAACTGAAAAAGGCAGACGGTACCCCAAAAATCAATCACAGTAAAACATGTATAGAATAATTAACTTAACTCTTTGCCACTTTGAAGCATACCTGCTGTGATAAACTACTTGCAGAACTAACAAAAAACTAACTGAATAATTTTCCACTCCTTGCATCTCATCACCACGACATATTCCCATATATCCACCATCTAGTCTATAACTGAAATAATAATCCACTAGTTTATCACACTGACATGTTTCTAATGGACTGAGCCTAAGAATTCCAGTCAATAATCCTGATTTAGAAGTTCCAGTTTAGCAGTTATCTCTCAGCAAATAACCTTTAAGAGTCATTTAACAAATAAATATTCCCTATTCCTGGGGGATCTAATCAACAATCATATGGATTTTCTTTTCTGGTCAAGTTCTAGTTGTCAACTGTAATTTGTAAAAGAAACTGGAAGGAAGTTAGAAACAAAAATGGCAATTATCCAGCTAATCTGGGTTTCATATACAGCAGGTGCACCTGTCAGATACTATTCAGAATATTTTCTATTTCCATTGACAAAATTTCCATTTGATTGCTAAATTCTTTTTCTTGTTCTAGCATATAGACAGTGTGATGGTTACTCTGGTTTGTCAGCTTGATTGGTTTGGGAGATGCCTAGGAAATGCATAGGATTAAGAGGCTTCTGGGTGTGTTTGAGTGCATCCAGAAATGACTGGCATGTGGGACAGTGACCTGAAGGGCAAGACCCACACTGAAGGCAAGCAGCACTGTCTAATACTCTGGGGGCCCAGATGGAACAAAAAGCCGGTAGAGGAAGCCACTGGGATGCCAGCTTGATTGTTTTTGAGCAAGTATATTTATTACTGCTGCCATCACCTGTGGATATCATCCTCCAGCTTCTTCACTCTTCCAATGTGGATCCTCCCAGTGATTTTCTGGAAAGCTTCCAGGACTCATTATCAGACTGGGGCTGCACCATTCCTCCCTCTTGTTTTGAGGTTCCCACTTCTTGGTTAGCTGTTACTAGGTCTCTGTCTCTCCAATCTGTGGCTGTCATTGTGGGCTTACCCAGCTTCTTATCATGTAAGCCAACCTAATAAATTCCCTTTTATAATTACACATATACATATCCTGTTGGTTCTGCTACTCTAGAGAACCCTGATTAATAGAGACAGTCATGAGTAAAACTGAAAAGTAGAATGCTGGATCTCAGAGCACACTGTTCAGTGGCAGGGATAATCATCCTGTGAATTCAGAAGGTGATACACGGAGGTAGTCTTTTTTTTTTTTTAAGTAATGATTTTCTCCTCTCAGTCTCTGCAGAGTGAGACTAAGAAGAGTTAGCTGAAAAGTTCAGACAAGGAAAATGATCTTTCCTATCCATTATTCTTACTTTTGCAGAACACGCTGGCTCTTAGAAAGTATCCCAGGCTTCCATCTCAAAAGCTAGGGCACTCATGTCTATGGGGAGGAAGGGGCTTCAGCATTGTGGCAATGGCTCAAAAAGCTTTCCAGCTCAGAAGATCCTTGTTTGTATTTTTTCATTGCCTTATTCACCAGTTAATTTCCAACCCTCCATTTCATTTTCTGCAGAACTGACCCTGTGGAGGACAGAAGGCTAGGTGCCATAAGCCATGTACTGTGGCCACACAGTGAGATACTAAGCTTTCCTTCCCTTCAACTTCCCCTGGGTCCCCTATCTGTTTCACAGCTCCCTAAGTATTTTACATATCATTTGGCTATTTGCATCTGCAGCTTAAGCCATTAAACAGGAGAGAAAGGGTCCTGTTGGCTGCACAAGGAAGTTATCCATGTCTTCGGTCCAGCACACAGGCAAGCTTTTCTTCCCTCTGAATTCCTAGTTTTAAAAGCTCTGAAATTTTACTACTCAACCTGATCACTATTGCATTGCCTCAAAGGGAAGGTCAGTAATCTTCTTGACAGAAGATTTAAGACGTAAGAAGCTTAGCATTCAGGTCTAGGAACTTAACCCTCCATGCCCTCCCAGGGCACATCTAATGGAGCTCCACTTCGGTTTCCAGCTGGCTTTTCAAAACAGCTGATGAGGACAGAATGGCTCCTCCACCCCCCTGCAGCTCGGCATTTTATACATCTCCAAACAAGACTAAGGAGCAAGCTCCTCCTGGTGAAATGCAAGGATCCTAGCTCTGATTTTCTGAACTCTTGAATCAGAGTAATTTCCAAATATATCACTGTCAGTCCACACTTTCAGCCTGACATCCAGAAACCCAGAAATTGGATTGCCACCACATTCTTCTCTAAAGGCGAAATGAGCCCTTTTTTAAAAAAAAATTGTTCTATTTTATTATGGACATTACATTTTGCCAGACGCGAATGAATTATATGCAAGCATTTTTCACTTTCTGAAGAACATAAACATTCTATTTCCAAAATGTACATGCATACATTTGCTTAAAAATAGCTGCCTTCATTATCATAATGATTTTCCCCCTGTGTTCAGGAGCTCAGGGAATTAGTGGTAAATGTAAATGTAATCAAGGGTACCACCATGCTTTTAATTTGGCAAGTGAAAACCATTTATATCTTCCATCTCTGTGGCAGGACAAGGCATTTTTATTACCAAAGAATTGTAGAAGTAACCTGATTTGCCATTTGACTTATTTTTTCCATGTTTATATCATGAATGAATAAAAATCCTGCTCTTAATGACCAGATTGGTACAATTAAGGAGAATTGGACTGGTAAGAGTATAAGTTGGTACCTTTCTGGGACACAATCTACCAAAATGCATCCAAAAATGTAAAAATGTGAATATTCTTTGACCTAGAAATCTCACATCTGTGAATTTACCTATAGAGAGTGGCACATACAGAAACAGGTACATGTTTGCTGTGTTGCTACTTATAACCGGAAAAGAAGAAAAAGGAAGAAATAGCCTTAACATAAGACAGTAGTCAAATACAGTCTGGTGTGCAAGTCAACTACAATGCAAAACTTCAAAATTGTTGTGTGACTCAGACACCTAAACTATCTGAAAGAAGAAATATCTTGTACCATACATGAATGTAGATGAAATTCTTTCATGCAGCAAGTCTGTCAAGCACTTACTGAGAGGTGCTGTTCTACTGCAGAGATCACCAAACTTTTTCTACAAAGATCCACATAGTAAATATTTTAGGCTTTGTAGACCATGTGGCTTCTATACAGCTACAGAGCTCTGCCACAGTATGGAAATGGTCATAGGCCATCTGTAATAAATGGGCATGGCTGTGTTTCAACAAAACTCCACTTAATGAAAAACATGAACTGCTGGATGCACCTGACTCCAGGCTGTTGATTTGCTAAACCTGGTTCTGGACAATTGGAATAAACAAATGAAACAAATATACAAAAAGTTCTGACCTCATGGGTCTTATATTATATATTTGTTTATCTATGAACAATATGATTCCATGGAAGCTCACCAATCATTCATGAAGCAAATCATGGGGGATTGTATAGATATTATGTCGAAATTGGTTAGCAGATCTATGATAAGCAAAAGAGATTTAGCCCTGCCCTAATAAAGCTCATGGTCTAGTAAAGATGACAGATAATAAAGCACATACAAACAATAATTAAGTTTATTAAAATTGATAAGAAAGAAAATAGTTATTAACATGGTTGTCAATGGATAGTGAAATAGCTGAGTTCCTTTTTATTCTTCTACTGTTTGAAGTTTTTGTAATAAGCATGTATTATCATTTCAAAAACAATAAAACTAGTTTCAAAAAGTGATAAGTAATGAAAAAGGATAAAAGCTTGATTTGTATTTTCTTTTGAACATGTAATCCTAGTGGATTTAGAACAGTGGATGATCTCTACATTTTTTACAGTAGTGATTCCAATTGTCTTTGAAACCATCTGCCTAGAATAAAAAGTCTTACTATTCTCTAAAGAAATAAGCAAGCAAAAATCCTTGTCTTCGGTATATGGATGAGTGGCTTAGTGAGAGACACAAGAACTCTAATTCTTCTCCATTCACTCATTAATTTCAAGTTTAAAGTAAAGACCTGATGGAAGTATAGACAGCAATAATCCCGAAGAAGACTGTCAACCTTTTAAAAACATTGGTTCTGAACTTTTACTTTTTACTTTCATTTTAAAAGGGAAGTTTGAAATTTAAAAAAAAAAAAAAGTTTTATCCAATGAAAGATCTGACCTGTGCCTTGCTTTGGTCTTTGCTTCTGGGAAATGGTTTATGCTACATCTGAGAATACTATCTTAGTTTAGGGCTGGACACACCTGAAAATCTTAGGTTGGGAGCTGGTCATGTGAAAAACACCAACCATGCAACTTAGAGTTGGAAATGGGCATCAGTCAACCTGGTGAACTGACTTCAATCACATGAACAATCAATCACATCTATGTAATGAAGCCCCAATAAAAAATCTGGCGGGCTGGAGCGGTGGCTCGGTGGTTACGGTGCTTGCCCGCATGCACGAGTACACGCGTTCAAACCCCAGCACCCATGTACACAACTAAAGATTAGCAACAAAAGCCATGTGAAAATTCATTCTCTCTCTCTTTCATTGTCCTTCTCTCCTAAAAAAAAAAAAAAAAAAAACCTCTGCACACCAAAGCTCATGGGGGCAATTTCTGGGTGGCAATACTCCATGTGCATTGTCTATTGAAACCAAGAGGGCAATGAGTTCTAAAGACAACAAAATCTTCATGCTTGCAACCCTCAAACACTGCCCAGTGGGTCTCTTCCTTGGACTGATTTTAACCTGTAATCTTACTCTGCAATAAAACATAACAATGAAAATTGTCAGCTTTAATGAGCTCTGTTGAATCTTTCCAGTGATTTATGGAACCAGAGAATGGTTTTGGGAAACTTCTGAACTTGCAGTTGCCTCAGAAGTGAGGGTGAAATAAATTGTCCTCATCAGATACTGTCAACAAATTAAACAGTTTTTCTTTTCTTTGGAAAAAAAAAAAGAAGAAGAAGTGAGGATGCTCCTTTGGACAACTGTGCCCTCAGATCTCGCAGATGGGATAGCTTCACATAGGTAGCATTAAGAGGAAAAAGAAAAGACAATGTGTGGGTGATACTGCAACTCTCAAATTTGCCCTAACACTTCATGCTCTGGGCCTCTTTCTCTTCCTGCTGCTGCAGAAGGATCCAAACATCGCTCGCCAGGAATAACTGCACACTATCCTAAGAAATTTATGTGCTCAGGGCACATTTTTAAATATTTTCAAGTTTTACCTGTAACCTTGCTTTAGAAAAATATAAGTGCCAAATTTTTTTTCCTCCAAGATATGAGGCAAATAAGGATTTAAAGACTCTAATCACTTTATTTAGGTGATGTAATGAGCACAAACTTTATGAAAATATTGGGCCAACAGCTTCTTGATGAATCAGAGGAAAATATGTCTCATTTAGTTTTCTGATTTAGCCCTTTAAAAAAAATTTTTTTTCCTAGAATGGGAGGGTCCAGGTACATTCTATTCTTTCAAAAGAGCCACAAAGACTCCTTCCTTGTGAATATTTAGATGTGGGTGAGGGTCTGTCCTTTGAATAGTACAGACCCTGGTTAGTCAATCACTTCTCCTGGAGGCAACCTTGGGCTCAACCTTGGGCTTTCACAATGGCATCCTCTAGCCCATTTATCTTTAAGGTATGAAAACCTGAGACAATCCCTAAAGCTTAGTCTAACATTTCCTGAGAGATTTTCCTAGTGGCTCTACCAGTCAATTATGGGTGTCTCTTAAATCCTAGGTGATCCTGCCCATTGCGTTAAAAATTGACCCAGGCAAATTAACACCGCACACCTCCAACAACAACTAAGGCTAGAATGCAAATGCATTGCCTCCTTCCTGCATTTCACCTACATAAGTCATTTGTTACTCATTTTAAGGACTTGAATTCAGGATGGATTCAATCTCTAAAAACTCAGTCTAGTTCTGAGCTTGTCCTTGACTCGAGTTCCAGTACCTTGCACTTGAAAAGATCAGGTGCAATTCAATTATGAAATGGTGTCTGACTTTTTGAAGTGTAAATCCACTGCACTTGAAAATGGCAAGTGTAAAATCCATTCTTAAAAAGTACTTGACATTTTCACATACAGCTTTACAGCCGTGGAAATGTGAGGAGGCTCACAAGAGATGGCCAAGAGTGGCTTAAAAGAAAATGAAAAAAGAAAAAAGGTTCTAATATTTGATCAGGAGCAAAGTCTAATTTTTAGCTTTATGTTTTGACTAGAAAATTAGAACTTCTTTAATAGCTCTGCCTTGTAAAACTCATTTCTGTGAGCTGACTGCGGGGATGGGGCAGATAATGTTTACCGGCTGGTTTGCATGCCTCCCTTTCTCTTTACAAGGACTTCGTAGGTTATCCTGATGTCTTTGTTCTCTACTTGCATCCTGAAGTCAACATATAGATTAGGGGTTGGCAAATTTTGTCCATAAAGGGTCAGACAATAAATATTGTTGGCTTTGTGGGCCATCTGTCAACTCTAGGGCACAGCATGAAAGCAACCCTGGGTAATATGCAAACACATGAGCTTTTCTGTGTTCCAATAAAACTTTATTTAAGGACACTGAAACTTGAATTTTACATAATATTCAAGTACCATAAATTATTATTCTTCTTTTAATTATTCCTCAACCATTTAAACAAATAAAACTCATTCTTACTCGGTGGACTATTCACAAACAGGCAATGGGCTAGATTTGGTCCCAGGGCCATAGTTTGCCAACCTCCGGTATAGACAACAAAAATAATTTACCATAATGAAGCATATATGGCAGAGATGTGTTTTGAAGTTTTACACAGTCTACGGAAAAGATCTGTTGGGGATCCTTGACGTCTCTGAGCATCAGGAAAACAACGAGTCCGTCTATTCCAGGTGGTCCAACAGGCTACCCTGCTTGAGTGAACCTGTCAACATTCTGGCCCACCCCACCCCTCACTCACCACCGAGAGGCCCAGCCCCACCCCAGAGCCTGCACAGTGACGGTACCACCTGGGGATGTGTTAGAAACTCAAGATCTCAGACTCTGCCCCCAAACTGTCTAAATCAAAGTCTGCTTTTTATTGGAAGAAGCCAGACACAAAAGATCAGTTATTGCATGATTGTATATATGAAATATTGACAATAGGTAAATCTGTAGAGACAGAAAACGGACTGATGGCTGTCAGGGGCTGGGTGGGGAGGTAGGAATAGGGAATGACAGCCTAATGGGCTCAGGATCTCCTTCATGATGAAGATGCCTTGGTACTAATTAGAGGTGATAGCTGTGCAGACTGCTAATACATTAAAAGCCACTGAATCAGACTCTTTAAAATGGTTAATGATTAATTTTATGTTATGTAAATGTTGCCACAATAAAATGAAAAAAAAAACTTGCATATTTAAGAAGATTCCCAAGTGATTCACAGGCACATTAGTTTGAGAAACAAACTAATGGTCAGGTATTTTCCATCTAGCTTACAGAAAAACTGGGTTTTCAATATAAAAAAAAACAATACTCCACTCGCTAATGCTAATGCCTATATTATCACAAAACTAATAGTTATTTAAATATTATCAACACTTTTATTAAATCTTTGGCATACAAATTGTTAAAATAGTCTCACTTTTAAACTCTTTCCCAGATTTGTTTTTACATATTCAATAGGGAGATTGCTAATGCCACAGAGATATCAAATACCTATCACGCATTAAATTTGAGTGTGTGTGATACTTTTCTTGTTCCACCAACTGCTCCCCAGCACCACCTATTTCTTCCTATTACTTATTCAACTACAACATTCTTTAATTTTTTTTTTAACTTTCCCAGATTAACTCTCCAGAAGAAGTGCTACCTACTTGATATTCAGTATATATTTTCTAGTGACAGCTTTATGGTACAATTAAATTTAATACATTTTTTCAGCCTTCCCTGAATATGCATTAGAAAGCCAACTATCATAATTCTAAACCAATTGGCTTGATTTGCTTATTTAAGCCCACATCTCACAGGCCTGCCACATTTCCACATGATCCATCCCCATCTGCACTCCATCCACCTGCCCAAAGTTATTGATTGTGCTGACAGTGAAGGAAACCATGGGGCATTAACAGTCAAAATATAATTTCCATTAGAAAGCACTTTAGAAAACATTCTGAACTTTAATATGCCTAACAGTAGTGATGCCAGTTTAAGCCAGGTCACAGAGGAAACTGAAAACTGATTATCACTAGTAGACCAGACCTGTGCTTTTCAAAAGTGTTATCAGAATTCTGCTTATAAGAGATTGTTATCACAACTGAGCGCAGGAGAAAAAATCCTGATGTTTAGATGGACTAAGTAACTTAATAAGGCTCATTTGGATGCAAAAATAAATGATCATCAAGTTAACATTAACTTTTAATGCTTGCCATTTTATGTTAATTCATATTTTTAAATTATGGTTGATTCTTTGCAATCAGTCTATGGCTAATTATATCTCCAACATGTAAATCTGAGGAGTGCTGGGACCAAAGAACAACAAAAAATATCCAACAAAGACACTGGAAGCTCAGAACTGTCAATCCATTAACTGATAAAATCCCAGTCTGCAGAGAAAACCCAAGCTCTCAACCACTACCACCAGTCTTTCTCAAAAATCAAAGCTTGGTCTGCTTAACCATGGAAACCATATTGACGCACCGTTTGCAGATGTTTCTCCTGGTTTTTCTCTTTGTAACTGATGGCTCTATACTATGTGTTAGGTAGATGAAGACTGAAATTTTAGGAAAACAACAAATTGAAAACATCTAAAAAAGAAGAAATCTGCAGCTAAATACATTCTTCTATTAACACTAAGTATCTACACCATCTTCAACACCAGACAAAAAGATACTCGGCGCCAACTCTTTCAATTACAATGATTTCTAAGGATGCGGTCATGTCAGAAGCTAAAATTCTAATAACACAAAAAATATCTACCACTTTCCTAGCTGAGCACTTTGTAAATTTTATTTGCCTCACTTACTCTCCACAGCAACCACTCATGAGAAAACTGAAAGGTTATTTGATCCAAGATATCAAGTTAGAAAATGACCAAAGCATTTTATCTGGGAATTTGGTTGATTTGGATTGTTCAAATCTGGATGTATTTAACAAATACTTATATGCCCACTAATCACTACTACCTGTAAAAATCCAGTTTCGGTTTTTCTGGTAAAGACAGGGGGTTCGGGGTTGGGGATTTAGCTCAGTGGCAGAGCACTTGCCTAGCAAACACAAGGCCCCGAGTTCGATCCTTAGCCCTAAGGGAAAAAAAAAAGACGGGGTGCCCAGAAATGGTAAGAAACTTGTCTGAGTTAACACAGTCAAATAATAGCAAATCCAAGACCAGAATACAGATCTCCCATTGGCTGAGCCACCATCTGTCCTCCACAAGAGGTCCACAGAACTTGAAAGTGCATGTGAGCCACTTGGGGCCCTTGTTACAGTGCTGATTATATTTCATTAAAGATAGTTTGTTGTTTCTCTGCAGTTCTGATTCAATAAGCCTCAGATGGGCCCCAGAGCTTTTGTGTAAACATGCTGTCAGTTCTCTCAGGTCTATCATCCCTAGGAGTAGAATTGCTGGATCGCATGATAACTCTAAGAAATTGCCAGACTGTTTTCTAGAATGTCTGTGTCGTTTTGCATTCCCAACAGCAGTATATGAGGGATTGAAACCCTTTGCCATTTTTTTTTTATAAAGACAGAGGTACAGTGAGAGAGACAGAGAAAGAGAGAAACAATTTTATTTATTTTTTCACATGGCCTTAGTTGCTCCAACACTCAGTTGTGTACGTGATGCTGGGGTTTGAACCCGGGTCCTTGTGCTTGCCAGGCAAGTGCCAAAACCGCTGAGCCACCACTCCAGCCCCTTTGTCATTTTTTTTAAAGAGAGAAGGACAGTGAAAGAGAGAGAGAAAGAGAGAATAAAACTTTATTTAGTTTTGTATGTGACTTTCATAGCTCCAACACTTCATTGTGTACATGGTGCTGGGATTCAAACCCATGTCCTCATGCATGCTGAGCAAGCACCATAATTACTGAGCCACCGTTCTAGCCCCAACCTTTGTGATTTTTGAACAGGGGCCTCTTGTTTGCACTTTGCCCCTGACCCAGCAAATTATGAAGCTGTTCCTAACTTGGGCAAAATAACTATAAAAGGAGCCACAACCCCTCTTCCTTGTTTTCTCCAGATACAAAGAATTGGAACACAGAAGGAAAAGAAATGCTCACATCACTCATAGACTTATCAGACACCTAGAGGAACTGAGTCAGGTGGATTCTCAGTGTGGACCTACCAGGATTTCAACTCACCTGCTCCCCTAAGCCCTTTCTCCACACCTAAGCCTCCCCCTTTCTTACCCCTTAGGCTAGGACTCCTTCTCATGGGAGGAAACCAAGCCTTTCTTATTCACATATTGTTTCCCTGCCAGGTACTGATCCAGACTTGTCCAAGGAATCTCAAGGATTTAAAATGGCTTGGATTCAAAGGCCAGGTTGATTTGCCACATCAGTTAGAATTCTTTCCTATTAAATTAGCATTCATGGATTAATCAACAAATACAAATGATACAAAATCACTTTCTATTGGAGAGAAAGGAAAAATAAAACAGGGCTCAAGATTCTTTCAGTAGGGGGAAGGGCAGTCTGCTAAACACTTAACAAAAAAGTAAAAGGTGGAGAAGCAGAGCATGTCAAATAGGAAGCACCTTATTCAGGACCAAATGGGAAGAGGTTGATGTCCCTAATTTACACACTGGAATTAGACTTTATTTCATTTCTTTATCCTATTTCTAGAAATGAAATCCTAAATTCATCCTGACAGTTCAGCACCGATTAGTTTTAAGTGCCCATAATTCAGTTATCTTTGGGTCATCTGACCAGCATGTGACTTTGTAACCCTCCAAACTGAACACTTAACCCCTGTTACTATTTTGGGATGGTTTCTATCTAGAACTGAAAAACAAACTAGTATAAATTCCAGAGCTTCCTAGACTCAGCAGCTGGGGAAGGTGGAAATGAGGACTTTGAGTTCAGCATTTTTCATGTTTCCGAAAGTCTGAGATAAGGCAGAGACTACATCTACACGAGCCAGCAGCATTGAAAGTTTTCTTGCTCTTGGCTGCAACTGTATCAACTCTTACGTTCATCAGATACTATGAATGACAATTAAGTTGATGATGATTAATTAAACTAATCATTGTTCAATAAAATCACTTTGAAAACAAAACCTGAGTATGTGAGAGGTGTAAGTTGCTAAATGGGTTCTTGGAATTGAAAAGTCTGGAGAGATGTGGAACACCCTCCAAAACATCTGAAAATTTTGTTCTGTTAGTAACTATTACCCTTGAATGCAAAGCTATTCAGTCATTGTGTTCGCGGGCCTTTCTCCTCACCCCCAATCACTCCAAGCTCAGACCTAGAATGAAACACACCAGAGGGAGGAGTTTTCTCAGGAAGGTCATTTGGGGGCGTTAAATAATCCAAATGACTCAACATTTTTGATAAATTTTCTTAGCAACAATAGCTTAATCTTTGGACATTAGCTGTAATTATTTTCACTCTACACACTGGAGGGGCTCTTGCCCAAGATGGACATTTACCAAAATCTAAATGGGAATCCTTAACCAAATGACTACCACCATAATAAGAAGTGAATTCTAGGGGCTGAGGTGGTGGCTCAGAGGTTGGAGCACTTGCCTGTGTTAAGTCACCAGGTTGGCAGGGTTTCTACTACAGCGGACAAAAGAGCTCCAGACAAAGAACTCAAACTTCCTGGTTCTTCTTGCCCAAGGCCATCTGCTCAACCCTGTCCCTCCTGCCCCAGCCAGCCAATGGGACTGCATCTTTAGCCTGCCCATGACACTGGGCCAATGAAATACCTCCACGCTGCCTTTAGGGCTCAGAAGTAGCTATAAAACTTACAGCCTAACTCTGCCGGGTGTGACTTCTCCGGCCTTCACCTAAGGGACTGGGTGAACCTCCCCCCGGAAGCATAACCTCCTAATAAAAAATTTTTATTCTTAATTGGATCTCTGTCTCAATTACTTGGACCTCCGGCGTTTCGCCCTAATAGCCTGGCAAGCGCAAGGACCCTGATTCAAACGGCAGCACCACATACACAACTAAGTGTCTGAGAAACAAAGGCCAGATGAAAAAATAAATTGATTCTCTTTCTCTCTCTCTCTCTCATTCTCTCTCTCTCTCTCTCTCAGAAGAAGAAGAAGAAGAAGAAGAAGAAGTGAATTGTAGAGGTTGGAGTGGTGGCTCAGCAGTTGCCGCACTTGCTGGCATTCATGGGGACACAGACCTGGGTTCAAACCCCAGCACCATATACACAACAAAGTTTTGGAGCAACAAAAGTCACATGAAAAACTGAATAAAAAATTGATTCTTTCTCTCTCTCTCTCTGTTCCTCACTCTTTTAAAAAATGTTAAAAAAAATAAATGAATTAAAGGTTAAACCAGTCTTATAAAAAATTAAATGTATGTCAAAGACAAAGGAGAGGAGAGAAGGAGCAGAGATGATCCGTTCCCTCCACACTGAAGGCAAATGAACAACAGTTTCTTGTACTCTTCTTGTCAAGAGTGGTGGTAACAGTGATGGCAATAACAACAATGCACAAAGCAAGAATTTCATTAATGTATTTCTTCTCCACCACCACCACCACCAGAATTGAAATGCACCACAAAAATCTCCACAATACAGAATTTTCCTCTTACAGAGTAAAGTAAGGGAAAACAAGCAAACAAACCTCACCTGATGAGCCTCAGCCATACCACGTGGAAGACAACCACTCTCCTCCGACCCAGGTGGGGACTCTGCAGAGCCAAACACAATGGAAAAGGTTGGGAGCTATGTTTCACCTTGTTTTCAGTTAGTTACTACAGCTACCATTAGCCATAAAAACATGTTATTCACATCCTAAAATTGTTTACTTATTTTTCTTTATTTCATATAGGCAATGAAAAGCCATGAAAGCTTTCTGACAAGCAAATGACATTCCAGAACTTGTGTGTAGGAAGATAACTCCTCGGGCAGTGTGGAGGATAAACGGATGATGGAAAGGTTAGACAGATAAGGAGCTTCTTGCACAAGACAGTGCCAGACCAAACCAGGGTGAAGACAGAAAGGGCAAGGGGTGATAGATAAAGGCAACACTATAAAGAATAAAAATCACTAACAGCTCACGATTGGAAGGGGGCTGGGGAAAATAGGAACGAGGAAAGGCTAGAGGAGAAAGATGTAGATTGATAAGTGGTAATGTAAGAATAAATTCTGCAGTGGTTTTGCAGTTGCTCATGAGTCCCTGTCCCTATTCCCCAGTGAATGGTGGCTGTGCCCCAGGACCTGTTCAAATGGCTGGGCTGCTACCTGCCACTGGATGTCATGTAGTAGAGAAAGCACAGGTTTGGAGAGAGTTCTCTGGGGTCTGAGTCCTGTTCCCTTTCCCATGCATTCCTGTATGACCTAGGACAAGACACTAACCCTGTCTGAACCAATGCTTCCTCCTCTGAAGATGAGAATGGTATCCCTGATAGGACTGATGCAGCAGTCTTATGCAGTGTAGCACTCCTGCAGACCTGGCACATATCAGAGGCCTAATAGCTAGTAATGGGTATCATCAGCCACACAGATGTTCCTAGACTGGGACCATTTCCTAGAGAAGGCATGACTTTCCAAAGCTTGTACAGTCATAAAACCAGAACTCTACATGGGTGTGTCTGAAACATCATCCCCCTATGCTGACTTTGTGAGGTCTGCATCACGATCTTACTGCACCCTACCCAGTTCTGAGTTCACCCTTTCCTTTTGCACAGATCTTACACAACAGTAAGCCCTTCACCTTCCAACTCCATCTCCTCCCTGTTAGACCCACCTGACACATCTATCCTACTGCAGTGGTTCTCAAAGTGTGGTCCCCAGACCAGCAAGCAGCATCACCAGGGAACCTATTAGAAACGCAGATTCTCACGGCCCATCACTCAGATTTTTACAAGCCCTCCCAGCAATGCTGATGATGCTGCTTAAGCACTGTATCCCGAGCCAGGTACAGCAGCACACAACTCTAGCCCCAGCTCAAGAAGCTAAAGCAGAAGGATCACTTGAGCTCGGGAGTTTGAGGCCAGCTTGGGCAACACAGCAAGACCCAATACCTAGAAAACGAAAATGAACAAAAAGTAAAAAATTTAAAAAAAAAAAAAAAACCACTCCTGCAGCCCCGTATTTCAGCAAGAGTTCATAATATCTGAGAGCCTCTGCAATAAAATCAATCACCTGCTTGGGGCTCTGTCCAAGGTGTTGCCCGCGCCCTCTGCAGACCATAAATAGGAAGAGAAATACATTCGGTTTTGGCCACCAGCAAAATCTTGCCTCACTCTGACAACTCTCTTAATAGCTGGACTACAGGATGTACCCAGTCTGTGGTCTCCAAGCCCAGTGCCCTAGCAGCCTTGTCACTCTATTGCAAGCAAGAGAATCAATGCAGTGACGTTAACCACAGGTCACAATCAGAGTTTGCACTGTAAAGGTACAACATCTGACGTTCACATTACCAAGTGCTTTCTATGGCATCTCAAGTATCTAACATACACCCCCTCCCCATGTTTAATTTTTCATGGCTCACAATATGCTTGATGCATACGATGAAGATTCAGACATTGACCTCGTCCCACTCTTTACTTCTGCATTTACAAGATCCACAGCCAAGGAGCACCAGCTCCTGAGTTCTCTCTTGCTCTGACCCACCCTAGAGTCGATCCTCAGGCTCTTTGGGCCTTCCATGTAACGGTTCAGATGGATTCTGTTATTAAAGCTTCCTCCTTAATTACTGACATACATGCAATTCAAGTTACTTTCTTGCAATTATGTTATTCAGCAATAATTGGATTTCTAGTTTTAATTGGGCCCTAAATTAGCAATAGCTTTCATGAAAGCCATTACAGTGATTTCTAACCACAGTTTTTGCTGCTTTTTTGAGTACATTATATTTCAAACAGAATGATTCACCAGGAGTAGGAGTCACAGCTGTGGTGAACCCTTACATGAGATCCTGCTAATGATTACAAGTTGGGTGCCATTCTGTTGTAACCAAACATTTGCTGCAAATACTGTCCATTGACATTGCTGTGTCATGGAGGAGGCAACCTGCCATGCAGGGCGAGAGTTCACAATTTGATTTGGTATAAAGATTCACCCATGTGACCAGACTATTTAGCAGGGCTAAGTAGAGAAGAGAATATTTGTTATGACCTGCTACTACAGATGAACACTTGAAAATAATACAAAATAAAACCAAACTACTCTTGAGAGCTATTGAAATTAAACTTTTGTTGAACCTACAGAAAACATAATTCCATTCCTGCCATCTTTATCTAAATGGACTCTTGATTCAGTCCAACAAATATCTGCTGAAGGTCAGCTATACGCTAGTAATTGCAAAGGACACGAAGCTGGTAAGAGACAATACAGTGATGTGGTAAAGAGCAGGAGCTTTGGAGGTAGTCCACCTGGATTAGAATCCCACCTCTGCCAATTCCTGCCTGTTCATCCTTAGACAAATTACTTACCCCTTCTCTATGGCTGTGTCCTTATTTGTAAATGTACCACATGGTTACTTGGATGAGATGAGTTATAGTTATTCCCCCCTTATACATGGAAGATACATTCCAAGATCCCCCAATGATACCTGAAACCACGTCTAGTACCAAACCCTAAAAATTGCTTTTCCTATATACATACCAATAATAAAATTTAATTTATAAATTAGGTACACTAAGAGATCAATAATAAAATTAACTATAATAATATGCCATAATAAAAGTTATTTTTAAATTATGAATTATTTATTTCTGGGATTTTTCCATTTGATATTTTCATACTATAACTGAACCCATGGAAAGGAAAACCACTGACCAGGGAGATTACTATAACACATTTAGAGGACTTTTAAAAGTAGCTAGCACAGGACTGGAGTGGTGGCTCAGCAGTTATAGCATTTGCCTTGCATGTGCAAGTCCATGAGTTCAAACCCCAGCCCCAAGTACACAACAAAATGTCGGAGCATTGATGGCCACATGAAAAACTAAATGAAATTGATATTTTTCTCTCTCACACTGTCCCTGTCTCTTAAAAAAAAAAAGTACCTAGCACATGGTAAGCACTTAATAAATGCTAGTTTTATTGTCTTAGTTTAAACTGATGAAGACTGTGTTCTCCACCTCTGTTTTTCCAGCACCCAGAACAGTGCCTGACTGATGGTAAATTCTCTCAAGAGGTGTGGTTTGTCTCAAAGTTAAACCCAAACAAGACTGTAGGAAGTTCCATAAGAGGAGGGATTTGAAGGAGTGATTATATCTAGTTCAGGGGTGTATCCACTAGGATAACAGAAGGAAGTAGATGGTATATTAAAAAATGACAGTCAGGGAGCATTTCATGAAATAAGTACTTCAAAGGGATGGAACAGATTAAGAGAAACAAAAATGATGGAGAACCACACAGGTAGCAAAGCAGAGAGCTAAGACCACCCTGACTAGAAGGGGCCTGAGGGAGCTGTGGAGAGAGCCCCGTGGCAGGAGCCATGGCCATGGCCTTCATGAAGGGGCACAGCCTTGAATACCTTCTCACACGGCAGGGAGCAGGGAAAACATACCCTGACCTCCCTCTCATCCTGTTGGCCAAACCCAATTGAAAGCAGTCAATGATTCTGTATTATTGTGTCAAATAATGAAATCTGGAGGCAGCTGTAATAACACAAATAATTTTCCAGTGGTAATAAATAACATCTCTATCTACAATAACGTGAAATGAAAAAAAATCTATGATTTCTATTGCTGATGAAGTTTCTTGAGGTTTGATGCCCACCTTTACACTTAAAGGAAAATGCTAAGTTTCAGTTAGAAGTTAATGAAAATAAAGATGTAGCTTTTCCCCCATCCAAGCTCATGGACTGCCTGAATGAAGCACCTCTGGGCTGGCCGTACAATGCCTGTTTTCATCTCTCCTGTAACAGAGGCTAAGGAACAATTAATTATACCTAGTGTGAGTGAGATAGTCACAGATAACTTACAGAGACTGCTCATTCGTCTACAGTCTTCATACAATGCATTCATTCAGTAATATGCATTACTGAATATTATGCATTGAGCATGTACTATGTGCTGGGCACTATTCTAGATACCAGGGATACATCAATGAAAGGAAGAGACCAGAAAAAAATTCCTTGCCCTCATGAAGCTTAGATTCCAGGGATTGGGTAGGGGGTTGGAAAAGAGGTCGGACAAAAAAATAAATAAATAAATAAATAAAAGGTATATGTTAGGAGGTAATAAGTGATGTGAAAGAATATATAGAACATATTGAAAAGTACAGGGAACCAGAGGGAAGCTTGTCATTTTAAATGGGATAAACAGGGTAAAGAAGTAAAGAAAAAATTTAAAGGAAGTGAGCTCAGTTGCACCAACTGGACAAATGATCCTTCCACCCCAAAACAGCCCTGTTCCTGTTGGTAGATGGCACAGCAGGTATAATGGAAGCAGCAGAAAAGAGGATACAAGAATCCTTATCCTCTCCCTCCCTTCCAGTTGACCCTATCTGAACTTGGCTTCCTCATCTGTGAAAGGAGAGGGTTGGACTGGATCAACCATTAC
The DNA here is from genome assembly GCA_004027875.1 of Aplodontia rufa. Lineage (NCBI taxonomy): Eukaryota > Metazoa > Chordata > Mammalia > Rodentia > Aplodontiidae > Aplodontia > Aplodontia rufa. The sequence goes on from PVKS010028597.1 coordinate 24,479, forward strand.
AGACCTGTCAGAGTACACGCTAGGTGATTGGGGGGACCTCGGGGGTCCTGGAGGGAGGTGATACTAGCAGATGGCTAAGTACACAAAGATCTGAGTCACTTCTTTATCTTCAGTCCTTACCTATTTTATACAATGGGGCTGCAAATCAGGTTTCATTTGAAAAAGTATTTTCCTACAAACCAAAGGAAAAAAGTTCAAAAAGCATTAAAGAGGGATTATAGTTTTTTTTTCTTTTAAATAATTGTCATCATCTAAAAGAACCCCGATGCCAATGTTATATCCCGTCGCCTTTGATTCTCCACTTCTCACAGCTGGCCACCGTTCCACTCCTTCTTTTGGTTCTATTTCATTACCCTCCACACAGAGGTATTTATAGTGATGATAATGAGTTTCAAAACAAATCTAATGAAATGTGCATTTTCTAAGGATTGTGAGTTCGCAGAATAAACAAGCATCGATTCAAAGAACCAAATTGCACAGCAGCCAGGAGTGGAGGCTGGAGGCTGCCCTGGAAGGTGAAGCACGGCCTGTCTCCTTGCCCTTCCTGCCCCAAACATCCCCACCTGCTCCACTAATGCATCCCGGTTTTATTTTATTTAGGAATCCACTAATTATTAACATTTAAAAGAGTCCTCCTCCAACTTACACACACGCTCACCTGGAGGAATTTTCTAATAGGCAATAGATCCTCAGTACAGAGTCCCATTCAGTCAGATGTCAGACATGGCATAGCCACATAACTGATTATATTGCTCTGCCCATAAATATTCTACCACCAAGGAAGAGATTTACGATATTGTATCTTCAGTTCAATTTTCACAACGATTTACAGCTCACACACATCCAAAAACTTATTACCAACCGCATTATTTGAAAACAAAGCGATAACTTGCTATCCTCCGAGAGGACCAAGGGAGCCTTCAGCGGTACCTTCTATCTATCTCCGCACTATCTCTGCCACTCCTATTACTATAATCTATATAACAAACATCTTAAGTGAAATTACAAAGCACACATGCTACACAGCGGGTAGTAGTCTATTAAGCGAGAAGCCTTTGGAGGATCACATATTTGTCTTCAAAGTGGGGATCCTGACAAGACTTCTCAAGTAACAGGGAGGCCTAAGCAGAGATTGTGCGGAGAAGCGATGAGCCCTCGTACACTCCCGATAACAGCTGGCTCTGGAAATGTGACACCAGGCTCAGAGGCTGAGTTCAACCTTTAATGGTTGAAAGTCAGGTATATCAACCTGACTTTGAGACTCAGCTCCTGTCCCTGCCAGACCCATGAGACCTGCAGTAGTGTCACTAAGTCCTGGCTGCACATCTTGGAAAACGGAAGCTATGTCCCTAAATAGTTCTCACAAACAAGTAAATGTGTATTTGTTTGTAGATGCAAAATCACAGAATAAAAATGTTTATGTTACATTTCATTTTAGTTCCACCAGTGTCCAAGTCCTTCACCATTCCAGCAGGAGTGGGACAGCAGTCCTATCCCCACACGAAATGGACCTTGAAATAGCACATACACAGTTACTCTGATCCCTTTGATTGGTGCTGAGAGCCACAATCAATCCCACTGGAGAAAAACCCAGATGATCTGCCCTGGAAATGAAGGCAGCTGACAGAGAGGTAGCCCCAACCCGCATGCCAGGGGCAGTGAAGAAGCACAAGTGCAGATTCAGTTAAATTCAGCCCCACAATCAAGTCATAGGAAGACTCCAGGGCTACATGATTCCAAGGGGATTCTCCACAAACGCACACACACACACAC
>PVKS010028598.1:0-26257 GCA_004027875.1 Aplodontia rufa
CCTTCCTCCCTTGCCCCTCCCCTCACCGTCCCCCTTCTCCTCCCCTCATATCTACGATTGTCCTAGATCATGTGTTGCTACGCCTTTGCTGGGTCTAATACATGAGTTTGACTACCTTTCTCCCAAGCCTGGGTTTAGCTCCCAGGTAGCAAATTCCTTTTCAGGTAACAAATTTCTTTTTTCTATCTTCCTTTTTTCTGATTTCTTACAAAGAAAAACTAGAGAGGATGGTAACTGAAAATCGATAAAGCATTAATTCTACAGTAACATTCACGAGGGAAGTTTTTATGGACTTCACCAAGCCAATATCAAGAATCATCAAATAATGGAATGTTAATGCCAGAAGGGTCTATAGCAACCACCTAATTCAAGATTGTTATTGTGTAGATGGGGAAACTGAGGTTCAGGAGGAAAGAAGCTGCCCAAATCATTTGGTGTTGCTGTTTATAAATACCCTCATGTTGGTCATCAGGCCTCTTGATCTCCTGCCCTAACCTCATTTAATTTCCCCAGATTGTATTGGCTCACATTAAGGCCATGTTAACACAGATATTCAGCCTTGCGAGCCAAAGCCCAAAAATCCATTTAAGACTTGCCTCATTTCCCAGTGAAAAGGAAAGACTAAAATTTCTTTTGAAATGTACTTGCATGTGCATTAATCGGAGGCAGGAAGTTGTTGTTCCCTTATAATTTCTATCAAAGACTATTGTGGGAGAATTAGTTGGGTTTCATCTTTTCAAATGTCAGCTCATATGACCCATATCTCTGTAGGTATGTGAATATAAGGTTATAACAACATTTGAAAGTATCTTTAAAAAGTGTTTTGCCACAGTTAAAGTGTGATCAAAACATATCATTTCAGGAGTCACAATATTTATCATTTTAATATTAATAATGCCATTTTGCATAAAGCACCATACAAGAAATGATTCTATTCGGACTATAAAGATTTCCAAGCTGGAGAAAAGGGTAAACTATTCAGAATGTATCTGACAGAGAGAGAGAGAAGCAGCAGTGTCACTAACACAGAATTCAATTTCTTTTCTTTGCAGATATTTAAGGCAACCATGCATTCCCAAAGATAGGGACAGAAATTGACAAGGCAAAGAAGAAATTTATTTATGAGTCATCACCCTGCAAGTCAGTAAATGAAACCTATCCAAAAAGGAACTGTGCTTTATGGCTAATGGCCCTGTAAATTAAGCTTATCAGAATTCTTACAGGCTACTTAGAACAAAACCTTCTGAATTAGGTGCTGGTCAAAGGGAACACATTGATAATATTTCCCACAGCCCAATATGATGTGCTTAAGCAGTACCTTTCTATGCAGGACAAAATGGATGTACAAGAAAACACTGGATCGAGGAGCAGTATTATTGTGAAAATAAGCCTCTTCTCAGTAGGGGCAGGGCTGGTTTTGGTGGGGATTTTTTTGTTTTGTTTTGTTTTATTTTATTTCCCATGCTAGGGATGCAGCTAGGGCCTCACACATGCTAAGATGTGCTCCACCACTGAGCCACATCCCCAGCAAATGGCTCTTGTAAAGCGTTCCACTGGGTAGGTAGTTGAGCGTGGACTCTGTGGAAAGGGACTATGACCACAGGTTTTAAAGTTAGATTGCTTCAGTTTTAATCAGAGATGGCAGGTATTAATTCTGAGTTTGGATTATGTCTAAGAAGCACTCTGCCTCAGTTTCCTCCTCCACAGGGTGGGAATAATACATATTTCTACTTCACAGGGTGGTTGTAAGATGTAAGGGACATCAAAAAACTGCAGAGTTTAGCGTAGCATTCAATAAACATTAGTTACTATTATTATTATTATGTGGGCCTTGCCCCTTTATTGTCCAGGGATAATATAGTGAGTAGGTTGGATAATCTGGACCTGAGAGATAGCACTATTCTGTTTCTATTTCTTCATCTGTAAAATTGGAATAATGGAAATGGCATGAAAAGGACTTGTAGACAGTTGGATCTGACTCCAAATTTCATATCTGTCACTTAAAAATGACTGCTCCCATCTCCTCCACAAAGTGGGAACAGTACAGCTTTATTTGCAGGTTTGGCTTAAGAACAAGTCATATATTGTATGTGAGATGTCTCCAGCATATCAGATACTTAATAAAAGCTATTTCCACATTCATTCTTTCACTTTCTTCAGATCCATCTAGGGAAAAATCTTTCTCCATTCTCAAACAATAAGGGTAATTTGTTGGTATTATTACAAAAAAAGATAAAATCTTTACAAATCTTAAAACACTACTCATATCCTCTTCTGTGTATCTTTGTCTACAGAAGATTTCCCAGGAAAAAACACCCAGCACATGTTTTTGCCTTACTTTTTTTTTGTGATTTCTAACGTTTTTTGAGAACAGCAATTTATACTTAAGAAATAGTTCCTCCACACTGCCACTTTTGCCCTCTGTGGTTGAAGCATTTAGTACTTTCCAGGCACATTCTCCAGCCAAGCAAATGCAATACCCATGAAGACATTGGCGATTTCTCCATAACATGAAAGCTTACAAGTTCATAACTGTTTACTTTGTCAGGTACATCGACAAGATGTTTCAAACTGAAATGTTGCTGTCACTTAAAATAGATTTTTCCTAATGCTTAATAAAGTATGCTTCCCATTTTCTTGTTTGGAGCCTCCATAAGAAGGGCAGCCTCGTATGGCAGTGCAGGAGAACTTCTGGAACCAGAGCTTTGTGTGGATCAGGATGCTGCAGTTCGTCAATTCCATAGGAGTCCAGGTGACTAATCCCTAGACAAAGTGATGACCAGAGAGTCCATATCAAAAATGGAATTGAGCAAAGGCTTCTTCGTCAACAATACAAGTTATGTGGCAATCCTTGTCCCAAATCCTCTTCTGTTCAATTAGGGCTGAAAATCTGAGGCTAGAAATGGTTGAGACCCTTCTGATGAAAATTCTCAGAACTCCGTAAAATCATGTCATACCCTTCTTCAAAAACTCTCTGATTTCCCTCCCAATAAAACCTCTACCGGGGGTGTCTCCGCTCTCCCAGGCTTGGCTTCATTTAACTCCCCTCATCCTCCAAAGGCTTCACAGTGCCGCTTACCATGCCCGGGCATAGTGTACCGCCCACCCTTTCCTTTTCTTCATCTTTGGCTGTTTTCATGAAAGTCCTTCCTATTCTTTAACAACTGAGCTCCTCTTCATCCTGCAAAGCCAGCTCCAAAGTCATTCACCTACTATGTGAACTTCCCTACTCTCCCCAAAGAAAAATGGCTAGTTCACATGCCACATCACGTTCCTGCTTAGAGCATCTCCCTGACTTGCTACTGAGTTTAAGCTCAAGACCACAACCAGCTTGACTTACAAGCTCCCTGTGATCTGGCCCCAGCCTCGTTCTGCAGGTTCCCTTTCCCTCACTCTCTCCTTAGCCTCCTTAGCCCCTTTCCTCTGCTAATGGGCACAAAGCTATCCCTCACCCTACATTCTAGTCCTTATGCTTGGAGTTCCTGTCCATTCTTACCTTGGTTTACCTAATTCACTGTCCTGTTTCTTCCTAATATGCCAGCACAGGCATTATTCTGAGGGAAGCCTTCTGCGATCTTAGTCACAAGGTCAAACTTCACCTGCAATATTCTCTTACAGTACCATGTCTCCCATCTTTATAGTTCATGTCTCAATTGTAGTTTTATATTTGTGTGTACGATGATTTGACTTAATTAATAGATTTCGCTTGGCAGGAATCCTGTCTGCATTTGTTCCACAACGTGCCGTCTGACACATGATGGCCTCACCATCGACATGTAGACTCGTTCTTGAATAGCATTTGTATCAGAGCACAACTCTAACAATACAGGGCTGCACCTCTACATCACTTCCTGTTTTATTGCTTATATATAATTTCTCTGAATCCACTGGACTAGAAGCCCCTCAAAAGCAGGGACTGCTTGTTATCATCTGTTCTCTCTCACTGCCCTACATCCAGGTCTCATTACAGTGTGTGGCACCAATGGATGTCCACTGAAATACCAGCAGCTTGAGCAGCTGGCATGCACATCCACATCGCTTGCTCAGTTTGTGGAACTGTGAAAGTCATGGCAGCAATCCGTAGATGACCTGGGATTTACAGCAACAGCCACAGCAGGTTTCAAGGACTTTGTATGCCAGAGAAGGAAACAGCAAGTACAGAGGCCCTACAGTTCCCCAGAGCAAGGGGACCAAGCAAAGCCAATGACTTGCTGATGAAGCAGCCCAAGAGCCTCAGATCAGCTGTGGGAGCCCAGGAGGTTCCAGAGAGTACCCGAGTCCCCATCCAATTACCACCTGCAGAGGGAGCTGTGCTGGCCAGGGAGTTTATTTGGGGTGGAATGCATACAGTTCACAGAGAACAAAACCTATTTTGTGCTTTAAGATTACCTTTTTTACTCCACAGAAATGCATATCACTTATGCAAACAAAATTTTGCTTCTAATTTCAGAGACTTTCTGCACACAAGTCATACTCATTGGCCTTATACCCCTTTCCCAATGGTCGATAAGCAATCCAGGTTAAGAACTCCCACTTTAATGTCCTAAGAAGAAGAAAGTCCCTAGATATTTAGAATATGCAAGGGTTAATTCTTATGTCTGCATGAAAAGGAGTCAAAGCAAGCCTTCCAAGTCACACTTGTAAATCCCTGGGAGAATATCTAGCCCCTCCACACCTCCTGGGTAATAGGTCTCAGCCCTACCTCAGCCTCTCTGTCCCTGGGCCTGCAGCCCCGCTCAGGACCTCCTGCTGAATCCTTAATAACTTTCTTTCTTTTAAAAAAGTAGCTTCATTCTGTAACTGAGGAGAGAGAACCAAATGTTAAGTCTCTCCTCTCTAATTGATCCTGTATTTTACCATAAGACTTTTAAGTATTTTCTTAAAATCATGTATTAATTTGTATTAAAGCTAAAGTGTTCCCCATTATTTAACTATCATAGACTCCTGACATCTCGTCCCAAATATGCTGGTCCTGGCACATCCTGAACAGGTAAACAAGGAGGGGTAGCTTCTAAATCAGTCAATATAAATGGGATTATTTATTGATTTATTTTGGGGGGTAGGGATTAAAGCCAGGGCCTTGCACATGCTAAACACATGCTCTTTCACTGAGCTACAACCACAGGCTGGGAGTATTTTTTATTGCAAAATGTTCTACCTCAACAAAGCTTTTTCCTATGCAACTGTCTTACATTTAAGCAAAGTGCTTTCATATCCAGTAACTTTTAACTGCTACAAACCTGTGTGAGGTCATTTGTTAGTCTCATCTTATTGATGAGAAAACAAACACTAGATGACATAGCAAAGTGAAACTGTTGAACAAAAGGAGGATTTTTTGGGGGGTGGGTAGCAGGGATTGAACCCAGGGACGCTCAACCACTGAGCCACAGATCAATTTTTTATGTTGAGAAAGGGTCTCACTAAGTTGCTTAGTTCATTGCTAAATTGTGGAGGTTGGCTTTGAATTTGTGATCCTCCTACCTCAGCCTCCCAAGCTAATGGGAGCCCAGCTCCCATGCTCTTTTGTTTCAACATCATTCTTTAAGATACTAAAGGATGTCTTAAAGACAGGTAAAGAGTGTGCTATGGTTAAACATGTTTGCAAAATGCTGATGGCTTTTCTGTAGAACTTCTCAGAGATCTGTTTGTCAGTGGGCACTCAGGCCCTTGTGACATCTACCACAGAGTTCTTTTGGATATGTCTAATAACCAGTGGCCCTCAGAACCTACCATGGGGACTACACTACCCCATGTCACCTTGTTATAACAGTCTGTCCACTCCAAATGCTCCTCCTAATTTGAGATATTTCCTTTCTCCATTAGTTGTTGTACCTGGGCCGTGAAGATCACCTATGGGAGAAGCACCCACCCTCTTTCTAGCTGGACCAGACTAGACCAGTCTGGGCTGGGGGTGGTAGCACCAAGCTCCCTCAGGCAGAGTAAAGGTAGCCATTTGCAACTGATTGTCCACCCAAAGCCAAGAACAAGGATTTTCTGGCAGTACCATTTACCTGTGGGCCTAGGAGACAGATAAGCTACAGAGATCCCGGCTCTTGCAGATTTTATAGTGAAGGCAGCCCCGGGACTTACACTGCACAGGAAATAGTATTAGATGCTAGCTGGAAAAACTCAGAGCAAGCTGCAGGGCTGCCCAACAAGAAAGATATTTGCCAAGCAAAGAAGACAACGGAATTCTTTTTACAGAAACAACAGGACAATAATACTGATGAGATTTTTTGAAAATAAACAAACAAACAAACAAAAAAGAGCTGTTCTTTCTTGGATTTACCTAGACTGACAAAAAAGGAAAGGTAAAAGAAAAAAGAAAGGTTTAGCAGAGGCCTGTGTCTGAAGCCAAAGGTGGGACATAGTGTCTGACTAGGGATTTATGCCTTTTTTCCCAGGTGCCCAAGATCATCTAGAAGGTAATGCTTTTTCATCTCCAAATACCAAGATTTTTGATACTCTAATAGTTTTGTGAGCACAATGAGACAGAATATTTAAAATTCTGGCTGCCCTAGAAAACCCAGGCCACATGATTATCTTCATTAAACTAAATCACTTCAAATCAGGTGGGTATACACCTGGATTGCTCAATGAACTAGTTGATTAAATCTCAAATACCGTCAAATTGTGAATGTAGGTACGGAGGTGGGTGAAGGGAAAACAGCCAGGGATGAATTAATTTCTAGAGCACATTGGGGAGAGGCGAGCAAAGCCATCCAGGGAGGGAACCATACCCAGGCTGAAGCTTGAGGGTTGGTGTCAGGGCAGACTCAGCAGCCAGAGCCCAAGAGAGCAGTGAAGGGTCAAGAAATGGGGAATCTGAGGGGAGACAGGAAGGTCCTACTAACACTCAGTGGTGGAAAGTCTAGGTAGAGAAAGGGTCTACCATCAAGCCAAGTATCCACAGCAGTCAGGGAACCCAGCAGTGAGGAAGGAGACTTGGTAGGCAAACTCCCCTCAGATGCCTCCTAAGGAGAGCCTTTCAGATGTTGTCCCCTCAGAAGTGGCCAGGCTAGACTCCAAAACCCTGCAGCAGGGTTCCATATTGGAAGAGCTGAAGGGAGAAGGAAATGCCTGACAAGTGGAAAGGGAAGAATACTGAGCCGGCACTAAACTGATGGAACACTCAGTGGATATCCAGCATCTCGCCTCCAAACTTAAGCAGCTTGAAATCAAGGAAAGAGATTAGCTCTGAAGCCTGGCTTTGTCACTTACTAGCTCTGTAATATTGGAAAAGGCTCTGACATTGGGGTAACCACACAACTCCAACTGCCAGAGGCAGTCCTGCCTTATATCTGTTGATTTTTTTAAAGCAGCAATCTCATTCTTAATAAGAAAATTTTAGTGATATTATTTAATAAATCCAAATAATAAAACCAATTTTGAGGTAATAAGTACTTATAAGTATTTTTAGCACCCCCATTTATCTTCAAAAGAATCCCAAATTGGGTAACTTCATCTCCAAGCTCTGGTTTGCCAATCTGGAAATAAGAAACTTGATTCTTTTGCAAATATTTTTTAGTGGAACATATATATATATTGAACCCAGCAGAATATTTTTAATTCTTTTTTCATTTAAATTCCCTTCTTTGGCCTTCTTAGAAAAATGTGGAAAGATGGAAAGATGTGGCCTCTGCAGGAAGAGGGGTTCAAGAACCAGCACTAAGCCCGTCCCTAAACCACACATTCCCCCAGGCCCACTGCTGTTCTGACTTCAGCTTCTTTTTGAGCTTAAGGAGATTTAAAAAAAAAAATCTCCAGGGGCAGAGATGGAAAAGCAGCCAGCCCTTTTAACAAGTTGATCTAATCCGGAGGCCAGGTTCACTTAATCCCACATCAGGTCTCTGACACTCCCCTGGTTCCTGTCCTCCTACATGCCACACCCCTGACAGCCTCATTTCAGATGAGAGTCTGCACTCTCAACCCCTCCTGTCCCCCGAGACCATGTGATGCTTCATTCAGCAGATTGATGTAACTCACTTTTCAAAACAATAGCAATAGATGTGACCCTGCCTAGTCCTAGGGTTGGTCCCCTGAAAGGGCTGCCTTCCCTTGGCACTGCTGAAGCTGTCTTCAGCCCACATCCAGCCTCTGACATTAGGGCAGGCAGAAGGAAATCAATACAAGGATGCCATTCATGCTCTGGGGACTCCTATGGGCACATTCTACCCATCAGTTCAGACACTTCAAGGTCAGGTGGGTGACAACATGATGGCCCTGAATTTGAGACAGGACACCAGTCTGCAGGCATAGGACACAGCCTCAGTAGGAAGGGGCAGTTTGTTGAAATTATTTCTTCACAATGCTGCAGGAACAGTTCAATTTAAAATCCTTGAGCATCCCAGATGACAAGAGAGAAACCCATTCACTGATCTTTGCAACTGGCAGCAAATGTCCCAGTGTGTTTGCGTGCCTGTGTTTGGTAGATGGGGGAAAGAAATCTCTGTGGACTGGGCAGATAAGATTATCAGAAGATTCTTCACAACTATTCTAGAAACACTGCCTGTGGACCCCTCACAAAGTAATCATTTGGGTAACAGGAAAGGAGTCTGGGCTGGGCCCTTTTCACACTGAAGCTTTTCCCTATCCAGAGAGTTATTTAGAGCAAGCAAGGAAGCCCTGCTAAGAGGATACTGCTTAGAAGAAGCAGTCATGGGAGAGAAAGGTGCAGGCTCAGGCTGGGCAGGGGCAGGAGGTCCCCCGTGTGTACACCAGGCATCAGCACTTGGACTGGCCTGCAGGCCCTGACAGCTCATGGTTGCACTCAGAGCTAGGAGAGTGCTCCAGGCAGAGGAAAGCTGTGGAGGTTGCAGAGTTTGGTGTATTCAGTGAACAAGAGAGAGTCTTCCTTTGCTCAAACTAGAACTACCTTTTGCTTTGAAACCTCCACATCAATCTCTAGCTTCCCTAGTCCCTGCCTCCCTGGCTGTAGTTCTATTCCACTGAATGTCTGAGTTAGCCTACACAGTAAGAAGCATTTTAGATGTCTCTCCTCTGTTGGCTAGTGGAATCTGGATTTATTTTGCTCCCTAGTCTTGGTCTTCATATGTGAACCTATTAAGCCACACTTCCCCTACTCTGGCTGGATTGGGTAAGTCTACACAATTAGGCTATTTCTCCCAGGAACTCCAGCCCATTTTCCTAGGATTATCATCAGGTCGTGTCTTGACAGACCTCTCCTGCACAGGGCTGGACTCTAAGTCCTATGCCTATCATAACAGACTAGGGTCTTGGTTGCCCAGAGCAAAGTTAGCACCCAGTCTCAAATGTCAATACTGCTAGGAGACTCCAGGGAGCACACACTAAACTCATACAACCCAAATCAAGCCCAGTATTCTATGTTCCTTCAGATATCATGACTAAGAAACCAGCAATGTCTCCTTGAAGACAGCTATACCTATGGCAGCCCCCTGGCATAGGTCAGACCCATAGCCTGACCATCAGTAGCCCTGCACCTGGTCCCTGACGATCTCTCCTACCTCACCTCCTACTGTCTCCACCCAGTTTCCACAGCCCTAGAGCACAGAACAAGTGCAGTTTCCTGAGCATGCCTCACTGTTTTGTGTGTCTTCCCACCCCTCTTTACTCTGTCTCATGTAAGTTCAGCTTACACGAAGACTTTTCCCCTTGTCTCTGATTCCTCTACCTCCAAAAAACTGACCTCGCCCTCCCGGTTGCCTGCAGCAAGCCATAAAAAAGGATGGAAATCCCTGGAATACTTCCCAGTGCTCATGTTGTCTCTCCAGTTTCTCCCAGCTGAACTGTGAGCCCTAGAAGGCAGGCACTGGCTGGCTTCGTCTCTCTTCCCCTAACACTTACCACAATGTCATTGCTCAATATAGACGCTCCTTGAAGTACACGCCAATAGACACATCTGTAAGTTGAAAAATGTTTGAAGTCAAAAATGAACTTAATACACCTGTCTTATCAAATATCCTAGCTCAGCTTAAATGCTCTCAGAACACGTTCAGTAGCCTACAGTTGGACAAAATAGCACAAAGCCTATTTTATAATAAAGTGTTGACTATCTCAGTTAATTGAATACAATACACTATAGGAAATTGTTTTTCACCCTGATTAGATGACTGACTGAGAACTGTGGCTCTCTGCTGCTGCCAGCATCAGAAAAGAATGTCCCTGTCACTAATCCAGGGAAAGAACAAAATCCTAGACTCACGTATGGTTTCTACAGGATGTGTATCACGTTTGCACCAATGTAAAGTCAAAAAGTACTGAGTGAGGGGCTGGAGCAGTGGCTGGGTGGTTGTGGTGCTTGCCTGGCATGCGCAAGTACACAGGTTCAAACCCCAGCACCCATGTGCACAACTAAGTATAGGAGTAATGAAGGCCATGTGAAAAGTTCAATAAAAATTGATTCTGTCTCTGTCTCTCTCTCTCTCTCTCTCTCGCACGGTCCTTCTCTATTAAAAAAAAAAAAAAGTACTGAGTGAGTCACCCTAAGTCAAAGACCATCCGTGCTGAGTGCCTTCCTCCTCTTCTTCCTGTTTCACTGCTTCTCTGGAGGTAATTTGAAGTGAAGCGAGTACTCTTAGATGAGCATTCAGAATAGGGATTTGGGTCAAGGCCAACAAGCAGTCAAACTGAAGCAAAAGAAGACTAGTAGGTCAAAGTCCCCAGGACTGGGCCACAGGAAGGTGAACCCAGGCACAAAATGCTGTTTCTGAAGCAAGCACCTGCCCTGGATGATTGTGTCTGGTTCTGTAAAGGCAGAAGCCAACCTCATGTCTATATGGTCACAGACTTGCACACCTGTCCTCAGCTAGAGGGTGTGTAGAGCAGAACTCCACCATGGCTTAATATTGTCACCCCTTGGGCTGTGCTCACATGCCTCAGTGGCAAGCAGGGCCATGTGGGGCCCCTGACCTGGAGAATAGACCAAGGATTCCCATCCTGGCCACATCATGCAAACTTCAAACAACGGCTCCACCCCTGGAGCAGGCATGGGAGGCAGCATTACTAATCTGATAAACTGCAGGGGTTATAAATGACTGACTTAGGAGGGTGCTTTTCTGAAATATATTCCCCCGCCTACCTGTTTGACTATCCAGTCCTAACTGAACCAATTCCAGCATGGCTGATACAAACAAAAGCCTGCAGGTTGCAAATGGCGCCAGGCTGGGTCCAAAGAGGACTGTGCTCTGGGAATCTATACTCTAAGTTGCGAAAATATTATGCAGAAGAGCTTGCTTCAAGGCTCCTAAATTCTCATGAGATCTCCTTTTCTTGCACAAGAAAAAACACAGCATTGTTCCGTGACAGAATGCCACAGACCTGGGTTATTCTTGCACCTGGGAACACACATAGTGCTCTTATTTGTGTGAGGCATTGTTTATGAAGAAAGGAGTCAAAGGGTCATTCATTCTTATCAATGCTTCTAATCCTCTATAAAAATAATTTCCTGATGTTCCTGGGGTCCCTGAAAAGTGGGTTTTTGTTTGCATATGTCTAAAGGTTTGGTGTGGTCCTCTTATGGGCCTCTCTGCCAAGTGGCTTTGACACAGCACGGCCCCTGAGTGATCTCCAGCCACCCCTTCTATAGAAACAATATCACAGCTTCCTACTCATCACTCTGCCTGTTGAACTGCCCCAGGTTGGCCTATTCACCAGAACCATTCAAAACCCTGAGAGCTTCCAGAATTTCTCCACAATAACACACTTTGGGGTCCCCAGTCTCTCCTCTGTTCAGCAGCCCACTGCTGTGCCGAAGGCATCAGCGGGTAATTTCAGACTCTATGCTGAAGAGAAGAAAAGTGCCAAGTTCAAGCAAGCATTATGACTATGATTATTGCTGCTTCTGCAGCAAAATGGCCCCCACGCTAGAGTCAGTTCATATTCAGCATCTCTGTGGTGCGTCTTCCTCCTATCAAAAGGCTGCCTCTTTGATCTCATGAAGAAAAGAACTGGAGAAGGCGGAGCTGGATTTAAATGGAGAGAAAATTAATGAAGTCATTTTTCCAAGGAGCAGAAGCTGTACTCCTCATTATTCCTATCTCCCATTCTGCATTGGCCGGCTCAGCCCCTGCGCAAACTGCAAGACCTTGCAACAGCCACTTCAGCTTTCTCTTCCTGACTTCTTATCTATCAAATGATAGCGGGATATTAGTTTTACACACCTAATGGAGGCAGATGCAACAAGACAACACCATCAGAACTGAAGACATGCTGAAGACACCTACAAAGCACCCCAAAATATGCTTTGCCATTATTGACTTCTTCACATGCCCATGGGTGCAGCAGCACATAAATCATGTTTCTATTCTGGTGGAAGTAGCGTGTGTTAAGGAACAAGAACCTATTGGACTGATTGCTAGGGATGCAGATATGAAGAAGTTCTCAAAGTCTCTCCCCTCCATGAGTTCTCTGTATGCTGACAAATAATTACCATGGAAAGAAATGATTGGCAGGGGAGCACGGAGGACAGTGTGATTAATCCTGCCAGGGATTCAGGGCAGAATTTGCAGAAAAGGTGGAATCTGAGCAGTCTCTGAAAGGTGGAAGAGATGAAATTTTTATTTAGGTTAAAATATTCACTATGGAATTAAAGGCCATTAAAGGAATATTTAAGATGGAAGAGATCTTTAGGGTCATGAAAGAACTAGAAAATGGAGGTCAAGGTTTAAAATTACTAGTCTGTCATCACAATAGTGATAGCAGAATGCCAGGAAATGGATTTTGGAATTATCAGCTGAGGCTACCAGCATCCACCTTCTCCACCCTTGCAGGGCACAGTGGTCACCTTTGAGTGACTAAGATACTACTGTACATTTTTATAGCACCAGGCACCCCTCAGAGGCAGGCATTCATGTCCTCTGCTCTGTCAGGCCCTGCCCTTCATTAACATCAAAAGTATTTACAAAGAGCATATGTTTATCCCAGAACAAATCTTATCATTTCCTAATTATTTAAAGGAATAAAATATGTTTTTAATTAATCTCTAAGCTCTACTTGCATTATCACAATAAATTCTTTTTTTAAAATCTTGTTATGAGGTTGCTATTTTCAACTACAATGAAGGGGTACATCAAAAATTGTTAGATTCGGCAGAACCAATTCATGCAACAAAGTCAGTGGTCTAGGGACAGCAATTCTAGCAGTTCCATGGGATATAACGAAACTCCCAACACAGAAAGCACAACTTGAAACGGAATTAGTAAGAGGGTGATTTGATTTCAGTTCAACTAACTCCCTGACATAGTACTTGTTCTCTCTCTCTCAATCTCTCTCTCAAATAGTATCATATAGCTCCTATGTTCCATTTACCTTGATCTTTCACATTTCCTTTGCTCCCCATTCCATCTTGTACCTCAGCCCATCTGTGATTACTTTTCTTCTTTCAAAAGTACTTCTTTAGAAAGTCCCCAAGTGAAGGTCTGTTGGTGGTACAATTTGCCTTAGTTTTCTTTAGTTCTCCTGATTTTTAAAAATTATTGTTTTGCCCTCACCTCCTCAGTTGGTAATTTTATGTTGATAGTTATTACTTTTTCCAGGAACTGATGACACTATCCATTCATCTACAGACTTGCAGCATCACTGTGGGAAGCCTCCCTCAGTCTAAGTGATAGTCCTGTGTGGGTCATCTGTGCCCTCACTCTGACTGCTTTTAGTATCTTCTGTTTGTCTCTGACCTATAGTTTTGTTATGATGTGTTTTGGTGTCAATACTTACCATTTATCCTGCATGAAGTTCATATACATTCTGAATCATGGAATTTGTTTCTGTCTTAGAAATTGTTTATCCTTTGTTTCTTCTAGAGCTCTACGAAAACCTCACTCTGACCTTGTTGTTTGTCTGTGTCCATCTGTCTGTCTATCTGTCTCTCTCTCCCTCTCTCTCTCTCTCTTTCTGCATTGCTGGGTATCAAAACCAGAACCATACACACATTAGGCATCCACTGTACCACTGAGCCACACCCCAATTGTCCAACCAGTCTCATTGTCTCTTAATGTCTCTGTCATGTTCATCTCTATGCTAAATGATGTGTATTTCTTTAGGTTCTAGTTCACTAATTTTTTTTGACTATATCTAATCCATTCTTGGAGGTCAAAGGAATTGGAAGATAGGGCCATTTAAGTATTTTTTCTTTTTAATTGAGGTATAAATTACACATAGTACAAGTACAAATCTTAATCATATAGCAGGATGACACTACAAGTTTGCCATCATCTAACTGTTCAAGATACACAACATTTCCAGAAACCCAGAGGCCTCCCTCCCAACCCTTCTCAATCAATACCCTACCATATGGGGTAACCACTTTTCTAACCACCATCACCATAGGTTGGCCTTGCCTGTTTTCAGATTTTCTATACATAGACTCACATGGCACGCATGCTCTGTAACTAACTTGTTGTATTTCATACTATGACTATGAGATTTATCCACGGTACTGCATTAGCAATAATTTCCTCTTTCTCACCACATTAAAATACTCCATTGTATGAACATACTAAAACTTATTTTTTCTCTTATTATTGATGGATTTCCGCATTTTATTTAGTTCTTTTATTTCATTGAATTTTTCATTTTGATGATTACTATTTATTTACAAACATTACATGGAGCACTTCTTCAAGTAGTTCAGGTTGTTTTTGATAGGCTTTGCTCCTAGTCATATTTTTATTTTTCTCTTTTTTTTTCTTCAAATGTTCTAAAGATTTTGAATGCCTGGGGTCATTGTCAGCTGTTCTGTTCCACATGATGCCTTGTTTCTTTGTACACTTTGTGATGTCCATCTATGGCTTCATGTTCACTGGGACAAAGTCTCTGGGAATTCTTTGCAGTATGGATTGCATATGGCTTTTCCCAGAAATGTGTGTTCAATTCTTCTAGGTCTGCTTGAAATTAAAATTCTTAGCTTATGGTTACTCAGACAGTGTAAATACTATGAACATGGGCCCCAAGACCTTGCAAAAGTTGGTACACTGCACAATAACCCACCCATCAGAGGCCAGCTTGAATTAAGAAAGAATCTTCATTGTCTTCATCCATGAAGCAGATATTTTTTTTCTTGTTCACCTTCAGAATGTTGCCTGTCACTTCACCTGAGGGTCCACAACTGGCCTCTCTCCTCATATAGGTCACATGTGCAGGAACAACTATCAAAGCCAGAGCTCCTGGAAATTATTAGTAGTTGAAAATAAAATAGTCAGCCAATTTGGTTCTCATATCTCTGAATTCTGCTCCTTTCCCATGCTTAACTGTCGAGAATTCTCCTTACTCTCTGGTATGTTTATCTTTTTATTTTAAAATTATCAGATATTCAACATTATGTTAAGCCTAGAGAGCTTATATACTTTGTCACACAAATTTAGGTAGTCAAGAGACTAATCCACCAAACATAGTAGCCCATGAAAAATTTCTAATCTTCACACTTCAAGAGAGATGGAATGTCTTTTAATGTAGTCTTTCCAAATACCCTTAAGCTTCACCTCTCTAAGTTCTTCCCTCTTCCCCTCTCTTCTAGGTACTTCTTGGTGCCCTTGTCACATGGTATTATTTTAGCTCACAGACCTGCCTCCTTCAGTGAATTCCACCCAATTATAAGCTCTCAGAGGTCAGGGCTGTGCCTGACACAGAACTTGGTGTAAAAGGGGCTTCACAAATGCCTACTGGAAAGAACTGTGTTGACAGTCTAACCTCAGCAGCATGTCCCCAGGTCCTGAATCCTGAAACCCTCAATTAAAAGGATTTGTGGAAAATGTAAGACAACTGCATATACAAAAGAGGCCTCTCCACACAAGGTCTGTGGAATCAAAACTGAAGTCACAGAAGGTCAAAATCCCGACTAGACGACATGCAGCAGTGATGGGCAAGCGAGGCCCAGCCTAACACATAGCATCATCTCATTTCCTTGGAAGCTGATAGTTACATTTTTTGCCCTGAGCCCTAGTTTTCAGGGTATGAAATTATTACCAAACTATTTCTTAAGATATTATAAAGAGGTAAAGAATTTCCCTATTTTGGTGGATGTTGTTATAATACTGGCATTTATATTGAAATTGCAGGAGGAGAAGACTTTAAAGAAATGGTTTTCACAACTCTTCATTTCTTTTCCCAGGACAACCAGCAATGAGTAAGGGGTTGTAATAATACATGCCTGTGACTTGATCCCAGATACCAAGGTCCTCCAATACCCTACAAAATTTTCTTTCTTCATGAAATAAAATGGAAAATAACATAGAAATAAACCACAGAAAGCACTGAGATGATTACTAAATTTAATGCAAGTCTAAAAGTTCATTATCCCAGAGAGTCTGTGGGCTGATACCACTGTGATCTGATTTCAAGGCTGGGCAAAATCAACTTAGTGGCCCTTTTGAATGAAAGTGATGAGAGAGGGCTACAGAGGCCTGGACCAAGGCTTTTAAGGATATGTGGATTCTAAGAGATTTCATGCTATTGCTTCAGGTCGAGCCAGCCTAGGGGCACAATGAAGGCAGAAGATAAAATCAGTCATTGCAGAGTTTAGCCCTCATCAGCTACTAGAATGTTGTCTGTGGTCAGGCCCTTCTTCAGACTGAAGGCTTGGTGCAAAGGCGGGAAGGGTACAGCTTGGGAGTGTATGGTTCCTGGTGTATCTTGTCATCTTCTGGTACCACAGTCACACAAAAAGGATGCATAGCTGCTCCCAAGTCAGCTGAGTACCCAGTGCCTCTCCACAGAGGATGGCTTTTCAAGCCTGTACCAGGTCAGTTGCTCTCAGAGCCACAGTGACTGACTTCCCAGCTCCTGGATGGTAGGTTTTGGTGGCAAAACATGCCCGAGTTTCTCACGCATCCTGTGTCTACTCCCTTCAGCATGCTCTTCCCATGCTGAGTCTGAGATCAGTCTCTGACTGACTTTAGCAAACATAAAAATGGAGAGACTTAAAAAGGTGCTTGCACACTGTGGTTTGTCCTCTCTTTTGTAGCTCTTGGAATTCTTCTGACACCATAAGAGCAAGTCCAGGCAGGTTGGCTTCCTAGAAACTGAGAGCCCAAAGAAGTAGAAATAAGTCATCTCACCTGGTCCCAGCAGGTCTGGTAGCTGACCAAACACCAGGTTAACCCAGCCCACACCTAAAGAAGAATTGCAGGGTGAAGCTCAGCCCAATTCTCCAACCCACACAATCATGAGCTAAATAAATAATTATAGTTTTAAGTCACTAAGTATTGGAGTGATTTCTTAAAGCTAACTTATACAGCCTTTCACAAAGATGTAAAAAAAAAAAAGTAAAATTTGTTCATGGAATGGCTGGTAAAAGAGTTAAGAATCTGCATAAAATGAAACCATAGACCTTAAACAGGAATTTATAGACCCTTTAAGAAGCATAAAACCCAAGAGTTTGGTTCTCATTTCCTTGGTATAATTTGAAGAGGTTATTAGAGAACCCGTTTGTTCCAAATCTCTTTCTCACCAGTGAACTATGGTTTCAACCTCCTACCTGTCACCAATCATGCTGAGATTTCCCAACAATCTCATGTAAAGAGACCAGTTCTGATTCTTAAAAACTCCAAAATCAGATGCTAGAATCAGTATCAGAATCCTATTTCATCTTTTATGCTTCAAGGAGATAATAATATCTACTTCTAAGAGCAGTTGTTTTTAAAGATTACATAATACACATGTAGTGTTTGGTACAATGCTTAATATATGCAAGTATTCAAAAAATATTAGCTCAGGGGCTGGAATGGTGGCTCACTTGCCTGGCATGTGCAAGAATGCAGGTTCAAACCCCAGCACCATGTACACAATGAAGTGTCAGAAAAACAAAAGTCACAGAGAAAAACTAAATAAAATTGATTCTCTCTCTCTCTCTCACTTTCCCTCTCTCTTTAAAAAAACTATTAGCTTGACTTACTGGGGTAAAGTTGAAATAAAAATAATTAGCTACAATTTGCTGAATACCTATCCTGTGAAAGACTCTATGATAAATGTCTCCAGGTACATTACCCCATTTAGTCCCCCTAACACCATTGTGAAGAAGTTGTTATGCACACATCTTAGAAATGAGAAAACCGAGGCACAGAGGAATTAAGTAGCTTGCATGGTGCGGCATAACTACCCGCTCCAAACCTTAAGCTGCCTCCCATTTCATCCTTGCCTAGAGATTAAAAGCTAAATTCCAGGCTGTGAGCTGTGGGAGTTAAAGTCTTGCTCTTCAGAGTAGCAATTATACAGCCTTTCTACAATGTGACCCCATACCGTACTTTCTGTATTTTGAGAGGTTCTCAGGACTTCATCTGTCCAGGGCATTCTGCCTCCCAATCATTTCCTGCATCCTGCATCCTGCATCATATTTGAGATCCTCATCATTTTAGGCCCAGTTCAAAAATCCCTCCTGTTGATGTGTCCTTAGTTTTTCCTAGTGGATAAAGGTATGAGCCCTGGAGTCAGACTACCTCTATTGGAATCATAATTTCTGCCATCTACTAATAATATGAATTGGGCAAGATATAATCTCTAAATCTTGATTTCCTCATCTATAAAGTCATTTATATGATGTCATTTCACAGGGATAGATGGAGGGAGAGAGAGAGAGAAAGAAAGAATGTCAAGTACAGTGCCTTCAAATGACTTACCATTCAATGATATCTTTTAGGTTTGTTTGCTTGTTTGTGGTAGTAGGGATTGAACCCAGAGGTGCTTGCCCATTGAGTCACATCCCCAGCCCTTTTTACTTTTTATTTTGAGACAGGATCTGGCTAAGTTGCTTAGGGCATTGCTAAATTGCTGAGATTGGACTTGAACATGCAAGACTGTCTCAGACTCCCAAGCCACTGGGATTACAGGTGTATGCCACCATACCTGGCTCTGTGTCATCTATTAGTTTTCACACACAACTGGGTTCCCATGGCACTTTTATTTTGCATATTTATAAGCATTGTATTTAATCATACTTCTCTGTGCTCCCTACTAAACTGCAATCCTTGAGGTCAGAGTCCGTGTCTCTTGTTCTCTATTCCTTAACTCTTTACCTAGCCTCACAGGAAGCACGTGCAACATGTTTCTTAAAATTTATTTACTCCAACCATGAGTCCCTAGCTTAGACATGTAACTTCCCAGATGGGGATGGAACTGCTATTGTTCAAACCTTAATGTGTCAGACTACACCAGTAATTTTCAAAGATTGTTTAGTATTTTACAATAACATGCTTTTCTCAAACAAATTTATAGATATATACTAAAACATAAAACAGATTACCTGCTGAGCTGCTGCATTTGGAGAGGGCTGTGAAATGCAGATCCTAGCCCCTCATTATCCCTTTAAAAGCTTCCCAGGCACTTTTGAGAATGCCTAGGGCATCCAAGCACCCAGCTGCACTTGGCATCTAGTATTTCAGACTTCTCCTTAAAGGAGGAACCAGTTTCTTGAGTCTCCAATCCCAAGCTGAAACCAACTCCAAGCGTTTACCTGTCACGGATGAAGGAAGACACAGTTAAATGGAAAAATAAGCTCCCAAAACTCCCAGAAAAGTTTGCAGGGAAAGAGGAAGATTAGTGCTTATTCCCAGTACTAACAGGGTGAGATCATGGTATTGGGAAAAGGGGTTTCTTGAATTTAACCTTCTTAAACTGTTCCCTAAAATACAGACATGGGAGACTATGGGGTGCTGTTATATAATGTGGGCCAACTAGAGTTTCAGGTACCAGTAGGAATTGACAAATGTTATAATAATGGGTACAAAAACTATTTGAAATTTTCAAAAAAGCAAATAGCAATGTTCAGGTTGAGACATCAAGCTCCTTCTTAAGCCGCTGGAATAGTATCAACAAGAAAACTCTAGCTCATCAGACAGAACTCTAACCCGCAGAGATCTATGTCTGTTGAATAAACACATTATTGCTTAGTAAGTTGCTTTATATATGAAATTTTTCTTAAACATAGCATCTGTTGAGAAATCATAATAGAAATGTTTATCAAGTGCTCGCAGTGGGCCAGGTAATTTACACTCATACTTTATCAAGCCTGTGAAGCAAGCACTGAGAGAGTTTTAGGAGAAATAGTAAAATGGCTAGGTAGTCAGGACCACCGGCCCCATTCAACCATACCTAGAAGCTGACCCACAGAGAGCCCTTAAGGGTCAGGCTCAGGGCCTTCAAATGCAAATGACCATGAGGCTACCTGTGGGAGCAACTCCTTTGTCCCAGAAGCAGGAAAACTAAGAAGTGGGGGTAGACACAGATGGGAACTTGGAAAGAATTGCTACTGTTTTACATAGATTTTAACCCAATGGTTTTGTGCTCATTTTCAATGCCTGTTTTACGTAGAGTTTAACCAATGATGTTGGTGCTTTTCTCAATGCCTGCTTTACATGCGTCTTAATCAAGTCTCAGACCCAAACCAATATAACCCCTGGCCTAACCTCCACTAGAAGGTGTGTCCTGCTTCCAGGAACCCCTCTGCCTCGTGGAGTCTCTGCTCTCCTTCCTTAAATAAGTCCCACTCCTTTTTACTCCTCCTTCCGTGGTTGTCCATGGATTTTATTCTTAAAATTCCCAAGACAAGAACCCAGAAGATTGGCGCCAAATTCCCGGGGTGAATTTCAAGATCAAGAGCTGCAATGCACCACTCAACAGTAGTGGAGGGAAAAAGCCAGCTCTTAGCTGGCGAGCTGCTAGCAGTATTTCAAGCTGCAGAAACCTGAAGCCAGCCCAAATTCCCAGTTTTAACTGGGAATAGCTGCAAACACTGGTAGTGGGCTATTTTGGCTGCTGGAATCTGTAATCGGCCCAGACTCAATTTGCCAGTGGGAACAGAGAATCCGGCCTCATCTCAAAAATCCAGCATCAGCATCACTATGTTGATAGACAAGAAAACCAAGGCAGGGAGCTTAGGTTGATTTTTTATGGTCCAACAGCAAGAGAATCATGGCAGAAATTCAAAACTGTGCCTCTGGGTTGTACTTCACACCTTACTCTCCACTGGACCACTTCTCTGCTGTGGAAAATGTTGCTGTCTGCTCCCCCACCCACTAAGAGCGACATCTGAAGGAACTCTGGAAGAAGTAACAGACAATGCATGGAAGTGGCCTGAGGAGCTGTTGAACTGCAGGCAGGGCTGCAGCTCTATGGATTCTGAGTCGGTGGAGTGAGGCCTGGGAATCTACATTTAATTGACACAAGAGATGATTCTAGTGCAAGTAAACTGCAGTTCCTACTTAAACAACATTGCCTCTCGAATATAATCAAAGTTATCATTAAAGTGAGTATTTAGGGAGCTTTAGATCTGACTTTTATTTTGTTGTCTGAAAAGTTTCCAAACCAGAGTTGGTTCTTAGAGTTAATAAGGATGGAATGTGACTGGTATAGAGGGCAATCCTAAATTTGTTCCGGTCCCCTAACACCCTAGCCAGGAATATGTCGCTAATCCTCAGGGCTAGCTGTCCCACGACAGGGCTTGAATAGGAAGAGAATGAAAGGGCATCCTGACTTCCCTTTCTGAAACATAAAAGGTAAAGACCGCAAGGAGACTGCTGATGGTGACAGATGTAAGAAGTTTATTATGTATTGCAGAGATCCAGATTAGGAAAAGCTTTCTAAATCCAATTTTTTTTTCTGCTTAAAGCAGAAAGCAAATAAGGCCATCCTGGTGTGCCACCAGTTTCACAGAACTCATTGACAGGATGTCTGCGAGCTGTTTGGAAACCCAGCCACGGTGCCAAGGGGATGGAGTTTTGAGGATGTAATCATGGACCTCATCTTCCCCACTTAAAAGGAATCTGATTAGGGTGAAGCTGGTAGGAAGTTGTTTTGCTGAAGCAAGTTTCAGGGTAAAATGGCCCTAAACTGGGGACTCTGAATAGGATGGGGAGGGTCCCAGCAGGCGCGTAGAAGTGATCCTGTCTTTGAAGTACTAAAAAGTGACACTAGCACCTACCCTATCCTACTTTCTCCCCAAATTTTTCATTAAATTGAGTGTCAGATGTCAGCATGGAATCAAGACAGATGGCTAAATTAATCATGTTATCTGTCTGGCTAATAATTTAGCTTTTTCTCCAAATTTGAAAACAAAATCAGGAAGATTTGGAAAGATGGCTAAGCAGTGAAAGCACAAGGAACCCCTTCTCCCAGACATTCCTCCAGGTGTTTATGAAGCCTAATGAAAGACCGATAGCCACAATGTGAAGCAGGATGCAACAGTTCACAGGTGCTGATGGGAATTTACAAAGTGATAGGTCAAGAACTAAGACTCAGCTCAGTCGGAGGTAGGTCTTGAGTCCCATGTGTCTATTTTCCCCAAGTTCAGTGAGCAACTGGGTGATCATCCCCAAGCACCTGTGCTTTCTCTATGGGAAGCTCAAATATTTGTATGGACATTTTCTCAAACCAAAAGACCTCTCAGTCTCACCAGAATTTTCCTTGTGTTTCTGTGGATCAGAGGTCTTAGAAGGCTATGAACCTGCAACAGACATCTCCTTCTCATCTGAGTTTAGAATTACTCTTGCAAGGAGTATTTTTTCTTTAATCCAAATGATGTAATTGCCTAGAGCTTTGTCATCCAATATAGTAGCCACTAGCTACATATGGCTTTTTGAATTTAAATTTATATTAATTAAAATTTAATTTAATCTAAAATTAATGTCATCAGTCATATTAGTAACATTTCAAGTGCTTAAGAAGGCCACACATGGAGGAAAGAAGAACTTGGTGAGCTGTGGCCATTTTCCCAGCTTTAGTCTCTGTGCCCTTCACAGAGCTCCAGCAGCGCCATGTTGGAGCAGAGCATCTGAGGTTCACAACCTCTGTGGTCTGTTGGGACCAGTACGAGATGGGCCCCTGAAAATAATTTGTCATTTTCATTGGAAAGCAAGTGGCAACTATGTCTATGGTGACCCTGAATTTTGAATCTGGACGTCTCACACCTTTCTTTATAGGAAGACACCAATTGCTTAAGAAATAGTGATCATTTTAATTCATCCATTTAACAGATATGAAGAGTGTTTTAAAAGGTGCAATCTCTTTGAAAAGAAATTGACCACACCCTTCAACTCATATAACCTTCTAGATATATCTGTAAATAAACTAATGACATGGAAAAAAGAGCCACATGTGGCCAAGGCCTACTCTATTAGATAAAGCAGATACAGTACCATGACGGTACAGTATCATCTCAGAAATTCCCATGGTGTAGTCCTGGGGTAGAGGATTGGAGGAAGTTGGAATTGAGCATGCAATACTTTCTACAAGGTAGGAATGAACAGTGCTCAAGTAGAATATGAAGGTGATGATAGAAATCTTTACTTCCTGATTGACTTCACCTGACTTGAGAATGAACAGTGTACAAAAAGAATTAATCAAGTGAAGTTTGTGGAAATATCCAGTAAGAGGTAATAAGAGCTAATTCCTGCTGCATCAGAGTAAAATTCTGCCTGAAATGGATTTTATCTCAAACTATATCCATATTAGAAAAAACAGCTGCTTCATATTCTCAATAAGATACCATTGCTCATGACTTTCATTGAAGCAAAACAGACTGCTCCAAAATAAAACTGCAGTGGCCAAATAGTAATAGCCTTTTGATTAACGAAACAGAAACCAAATCAGAGAAACACTCCTAATATTTGGAGGAAGTGAATGAAGAGATGAAGCATATTGCTCTATTGCAGAAGCCCTAGGGAGAAAACAGTAACACTTCACACAGGTGGACACACACAAGAGCTTAGGCACTATAATTCTTGATGAAATCTACACTGGCTACGAATCCTGGATGAGCTGTGAATGATACTTTCACTTAAAAAGACTTTGATTAATAAAATGAGAAGATAACAAAACAATTATGGGATAATTGAAGAGGCCAGCAATTTGAAAGAGGTGAAAATTTCCAGACAAATAGCGCTTTTTGAAATACACTGGATTCAGGAAATAATATCACACTTCTCCAAAATATATGTTTATATATTCAATAAAACAAGACCAAATGGATCAAGTGGAAAATATAGAAAAGTTATTAGATGATACAAAAGAGTTACTGGGAAATGCTTTAAACCCCATTTTTTAAAAATAAATTGAATAAATAGAGTAATAGCATAAAAGCCACCAAAATTAAGAAAAAAGAATATTTAAAAGACTGGCTCATGAAATTCTTCCATAACTAAAAGCAAGAATGTAAATTTCAAGAGAACTCATAAAGAGCAAGGAAAATAGCATGGTAGAGCAAACTCTTTCATACCAAAAGTTCTCAGAAAAAATATAAAACTAGGAATGATTAGATTAAAAGAAGAAGAAGTTTGAGGGGGCTGGAGCAGTGGCTCAGCAGTTATGGTGCTTGCCTAGCATGCACAAGTACATGGGTTCAAACCCCAGCACCCATGTCCATGACTGAGAGTCAGAGCAACAAAAGCCATGTGAAAAACTGAATAAAAATTGATTCTCTCTCTCTCTCTCTCTCTCTGTCCTTCTCTCATTAAAAAAAGAAAAAGAAGTTTGAACACACACATTTAGCAACACTAGACACCCACTAAAATTACAATAAAGAAGAGAATGAAATACAAAATTAAGAAAGTTTCACAAAAAGTAGAGCCAGAGGATCAAGAGAGAGAAAATATTTAAAAATCAGAAAACCAGGGCTGGAGCAGTGGCTCAGCATTTATGGCACTT
Source organism: Aplodontia rufa (assembly GCA_004027875.1). NCBI lineage: Eukaryota > Metazoa > Chordata > Mammalia > Rodentia > Aplodontiidae > Aplodontia > Aplodontia rufa. The sequence continues at coordinate 24,607 of PVKS010028598.1, forward strand.
GCCGGCCATGTGCGAGTATGTGGGTTCAAACCCCAGCAGCACATATGCAACCAAGTGTCCGAACAACTAAGGCCACATGAAAAACTAAATAAAGTTGATTCTGGGATTGGGGATTTAGCTCAGTGGCAGAGCGCTTACCTAGCACGCACAAGGCCCTGAGTTCAGTCCTCAGCTCTGAAAAAAAAAAATTGATTTTAAATTGATTCTGTATTTCTCTCTCACACACATTGTCCCTCTCTCTTAAAAAAAATAATAAAAATCAGAAAACCAGTCAGGATAATATTTGAATAAAGGTGGCTTCATAAAGAGAATTTTGAGGGGAGAAAAAGATTGAAAATAGTGGGAAAAATAGGTCCAACAATTTCTTAGAATTGAAGAACATTTATTTCTAGACTTTTATGCCAACTGGGAGTTCGGCACCATCAATAAGAATAGACCAATACCAAGACCCATCATAGTAATATTTCAAAACACTGTAGAAAAAGAGAAAATTCTATGTATTTATGAAGAGAAAATTACAGAGATTGCAATGAAAACAGAATTCTTAACAGAGACACCATAAGGTGCAAGGCAGTGCAGTAATGTCTTTCTAACCTGTAATTCCATAACCAGCCAAACTTCCAACAAAATACAAAAGGAGAATAAAGACATTTTCACACAACAAATGTCTCAAAAACTTGTACTTCTGGGTATTCTATCTTAGGCAGTTACTGGAATATGTGCTCAATCAAAATAAAGCAAAAAAGACAATTAAGAGAGAAAATCATACCGAGGAAACAGATTCAATACCAAAGAGAAGCTTTAATATCCCCAGGGTGGAAGTGATTGATAGGAGACTCCAAGACAACTTTGTAGCAGGCCTGTTGAGCAGCCAGTCCAGTTTGGACCTGACCAGAAGACCCCGAAAAGAAAGATGCAATGGATAAAATGCTCAACTTGCTAAGCATAGTTGTAGTAGTCCATAGAATTGGTCATCAAATATTTACTTGTCCTTTTGGACTCACAGTAATATTGAAATTTTCTGCCTCTTGAAATTAGACATGATAATATGACTTTGGCTAACAGTGTAAGTAGAATCCCTTAAGAGAGAACGCTTGATTCACCACATTCCCTTCCCCAGATTTCAGTAGCTCCCAGTGCCTGGAAGGTAGAGATTCATCAGATTAGGACCTGCAATAAGGAGACCTGGAGCAGTACACTCATACTTCAAGGAAGCAGACACCTCTGATTAGTCTTCTGGTCAGTCAGTATTTGTTACTACAGCTTACCTTAACCCACACTGACTAATACAAAAATAAGAGGAGTTATATAAAAGAGTGTAGTTTGGAGTTGATTTGGGATTAGATCCATAGAAAACTAAGGAAATGAATGAATAAGGTAATTATCGGCTCTAAGAAAAGCAAAATATAGCTCAAAAATGAAAAAGTAATCATAATACAGTAGATAACTGGCTATGAAGAGTTTTCTAGTTGTAACCAGGCTTCTAATCAGAACGTACACATTGGTATATTAATATATTACCTGAGCCTTGGCATTCTAAACTCTTCCCCAGGAGCCCTTGAACCTACTCACAATCAAGGAACTGAAGGATTCATGACTGGCCACGGAAGGGTCTTAGAAGATCCTATCTGGTTGATGCTTATGAATATTG
>PVKS010028599.1:0-26244 GCA_004027875.1 Aplodontia rufa
AGTTGGTATTATTATTCTCTTCCTTCTCACGCTCTGCTCCAGACCATTGGACATCAGGCTTGTGGACATGATGCCCCTTTGCTGCTAGGTCTTCTGTGCCCCCCACACAGCAGGCATTTCCTTCTACCCTCTACTCCTCTTTTCCCTCCCTCTCATCCAGAGACATTGCCTTTCATGGCCATAGTGCATCAAAGGAAGTCGACATTGATACAATACTGTAAAACTTATACCAGATTTTCCAAGCTTCCTAGATGTTTTATAGCCAACCTCATTTCCTCCCCCCACCCAATCTCACATTACATTTAGTTGCCAAGTCTCTTTAGCCTTTAATCTGACAAAACATGTGGTCACACCTAGGGGCCTCTCATGCTAGGCATGTGTTCTATGAGTGAGCTACAGTCTCTAGCCCCCAGGTATTTTTTTAAATTTATTTTTATTAGTGCATTATAGTTTTATATGATGTTGGGATTAGTTGTCACATATTCCTAAATGCACACAATTCAGCAATACAATTTGTTCAATACCCCCCCGCCCATATCCCTCTACCTCCCTCCTCCCATCCCCTGATCCCTTGCCTTTCTTCCCCCAGGCTGTTTTGAAGAGCACCCGTGTGGGTTAGTCTCACATTGTATTTGAGCTTTGTATTCCACAACAGTGACGTTGTGTCCTTGGTGTCACCAGGAGGTACACATTGTAGGTCTGCCCCATTTCTGGAGACCTGGCTAAGGTGGTGTCTGCCAGGTTTCTCCATTATAAGACTACTATTTATTCTTTTGTCATTACTAAGTATTTTGTGGGGGAGATCCTTTGATTCTATTATAGATACTCAAACTTCTACCAATCTTAACATTCACTTATGGTTCCTGCCTAACTCAATTATGATGATGCCCAGTGCCAACTGATGATGGACTGATTCTATCATTCCATCTACTAGTTGGCAATTATATGGAAAAGCTCTACTTCCCCCTCTATTTATGTACTTGAGTTCCTATTTTACTTCTTGGGTCAAAATCCTTTATTGTAATCATTTTGTTGCCTAAATGTCCCAGTGGGAGTCCTTCCAACCTGTTTCCTATGTCTTCTTGGCATATCTCTCTCATTCTTTAGGTACCCATTAACTTTAGGTTTAGCTAGGTGCTCCTGGCCTATCTATGCTTTCCCAGTTCCAGCCCTTAAATAAGCCATTTATCCAAGGAGCTGTGGTTGCTGGATGTGCTCATTGCTACCAGGAACGGCAGCCCACATCTATATATTTCTCTCTTTAAACTTGTTACAAAAACATGCGCTCACATGGATGCTTTCAATTTCAAATCACCACGAGATTCATTCTTTATATTTGTCATATTTATAATTCACTTCCTGATATTTATTTACTCAGTCTTAGAATAAAGTACTTTCAGTATTGTTAACCCATGACTATTTGGAAAAGAGGTCTACAAATAGAGTTTAGTATTTGTTTAGAAATTTTTTTTGTTTTTTGTTTTTTTTTTTGTCTGAAGGCATAGAGTCAAAGCACTGTCTTTGAATTTGAGTGTTTCTACCCCTTCACTTGTGGCTGTTATTAATCTGAAATTTGGTTCAGTTCATCTATTCCATTTTGTTCTATTTCCTGTCCTTGTTTATTTATTTAAGTGTTGGGGAGTGAACCCAGGGGCACTCTACCACTGAGCTATGTCCCCACCCCTTTTTGTTTTTATTTTTGAGACAGGGTCTTGCTAAGTTGCTCAGGCTGGCCTTGAATTTGGTCTTTCTGCCTCACCCTCCCAAGTAGCTGGAATTACAGGTATGCACACTATGCCTGGCTCAAAAGTCCTAATTTTACAGAATGTGTTGTCCTTTCCCCCTTTGTTTGATTTCCATGCCCACAGGTAGTGTTTAGTCTCTGCTTTCTCTTTGCTGTTTCTTGTACAGATACAAAAAGAAACTTTCTTCCAAAAAAGATGTGTACTTTCTTCCATAAAGGTGACATACCAAACTCTTACAGTTGCTGTTTTTTCTTACTAGTATGTCCTAGAAACCACATCTGTTCAGAGTTCTTCCTCATTCTATTACTACTTCTATAATAATTTACATTTGTGATATATTCAATTGTGTACAATTACCACTTCTTATCTTGCCAGTCTTCTATATGGACACTCCAGCTGTTTCCTAGCTTGCTACAAACAAGACCTCAATGAGTAACCTCTGTACATGCATTTTCTTTTGTTGGAGGTGCAGTTTCAGGTACAACCCTTAAATGGAACTTCTGAGTCAGATCTATTTTTTTAGTGTCAAATGCCCCACTATAAGTGTTGTACCATTTGTACCGCATTCCTACCAGCACCAAGTCAGAGTTCTCTGCCATCCAACAACCTCACTAACAGAGAGTGGTGTTGTACCTTTTGTGGTGGTGCTGGGGATTGAATCCAGGGCCTCCCACATGCTAGATAAATGCTCTACCAGTGAGTTATATCCCCAGTCCTTTTGTTTTTCTTTGTCATAGAGTTTATTTTAAATCACTGATGTTTCTATTACACTTTACAAATTGTAGAAGGTATTAGGAATTTACCTTTTTAAAAAATCACTTTTTCAATTATAACTCCATATTCATCTAATAAAAAAAAGGAAACCTAGAAAAGGTTTAATTAATTTGAACAAGAAAAAAATTACTTTTTAATGAAAAGCTTTACAATTTTTTAAAGAATAATTCAATGCTTCTCATTGATTTGCTTTTGTGACTCTCTTTTTTACTGTAATCCATGGATATCACTGTGTCATTGATTTTTCTATCCCCAGTGCCTAAAAAAAATGTAGGGACTGGGGCTAGGGAGGTGGCTCAGCAGTAGAGCCAGGTCCAATCTCCAGTACCACATATACAACCAAGCAGAGGAAAAGCAAAAGCCAGATGAAAAAATAAAAATTGACTCTTTCTCTTAAAAAATGACTGATAATATAATGATTTAGAGAAGGAATTAAAGAACAAACAAACAAAAACCCTACTAGGTGCAGTGAGAGAGAGAAGCAATTTTTATTTAGTTTTTCATGTGACTTTCATTCCTCTGACATTTTGTCATGTACATGGTGCTGGGGCTTGAGCTTGAGCAAGGCAAGCGCAGTAGCTGCTGAGTCACTGCTCAAGCCCCTGGTCCTTTTAATTTTGAGATAGGATCTTGCTAAGTAGCCCAGACTATCCTCAAACTTGGGAAGCCTCCTGCCTCAGACTCACAAATAGCTGAAATTACATGCATGTACCACTTTGCTCATTTTATTTTATTTAATTTTTGGAAGAGAATGACTTTAATTTTTACTTTTCATCTGGCCTTTGTTTCTCCAACACTTAGTTGTGTAGGTGGTGGTGCTGGAGTTTGAACCCAGGCCCTTGCACATGCCAGGCAAGTGCTGTAACTGCTGAGCCACTGCTCCAGCCCCAGTTTTTTTTTTTTTTTTTTTTTTTTTAAATAAAATCAAGGTCTTACTAAGCTGCCCAGGGTGGCCTTGAACTCAACATCTTCCTGCCTCAGCCTCCTGAATAGATGGGACCACTGGTCCATGCCATTGCATCTGGCTCATATTTTCTGATATATGCAAGAAGGTAATGTACAGTTTTAACTTGCATCTCTCTTTACAAGTGTGATTGAACTTCTTTTCATATGCTTCAGGATCTAATTTGTTTATGAAGGATATCTTTTGCTGAATTTTCTGTTGGGATTTTGATATCTTCTTTCTCAATCTTTAAGAATTCTTTGCATGTTAGGGATATTAGCCTGTTATCTGTTAGATATTTTGCAAATATTTTCTTTCAGTTTCTCGATACTTTTTGTCCTTGTTTTCTTTCCCATGGGAAAGTTTTATTTTATTATACTTTTATATGGTTAAATTGATTAATATTTTCTTTCATTTAATCTGGATTTTAAATCATAGAAAATCTTTCCCTATACCCAAGCTAAAAATGCATGCACTGGGGGCTGGAGCAGTGGCTCAGTGGTTACAGCGCTTGCTTTGCATGCACAAGGACTTGAGTTCAAACCCCAGCACCACGTATACAACAAAGTGTTGGAGCAACAAAAGCCACATGAAAAACTAAATAAAATTCATTCTTTCTCTATCACGTCCCTCTTTCTTAAAAATAAAAATTGCATGCACTGCTTGGAGTGATGGTGGGCACCTATAGTTCCAGCTACTCAGCAGACTGAGGTAGGAGGATCATTAGAATCCAGAAGTTTAGGACCAGACTAGACTTAAAAAAAAGAGGCATTCAGAGGCTGGAGTGGTGGCTCAGTGGTTGGAGTGCTTGTCTGGTAAGTGCATGGACCTAGGTTCAAAGCACCATACACACAACTAGGTGTTGGAGAAATGAAGGCCAGATTAAAAAAATAAAATTGATTCTCTCTCCCTTTTAAAAGAAAGAAAAAAAAAGGCATTCACTCATGTTTTTGCATGCTTGCATGGTTTCACACTTCTATCTGGTCTATTTGGAGTTTATTTAATGAGGTATGGATCTAATTTTGTCTTCCTCCAAATGGTCAACCAGTTGTCTTTCACCATCTTTTACAAAATTTATGTACATCCAATTCTGGACTCTGTGGAGCTGGAGTGGTGGCTCAGTGGTTACGGCACTTGCCTGGCATGCGAGAGGACATGGGTTCAAACTTCAGCACCACATATGCAATGAAGTGTCAGAGCAATGAAATCCATGTGAAAAACCAATTCTGGACTCTGTTCGTCTCTACAACTCTACCGTACTAATTTAATTATGGAGACTTTGTCTTGTGCTCTATTGTCTGGAAAGGCTGGTCTCCCCATTGCAAGCTTTCTGTTAAAAGAAAAAGTTTTGGGGATGGAGTGGTATCTCAGTGGTTATTTAGCTTGCCTGGCGTGTGCAAGGATGTGGGTTTGAACCCCAGCACCCCATGTACACAACAAAGTGTCAGGGCAATTAAAGTTGTATGAAAAACTAACAAAATTGATTCTTTCTCTCTTTCACTATCCCTTTCTCTTAAAAAAAAAAGTTTTTCCTGGCTATTCATGCGTGCAGTCTTTTCTTTTTTCTGGTAGTGGGGATTGAATCCAGGAGCGTTTAACCACTAAGCCACATCCCCAGCCATTTTGTATTTTATATTGTGACAGGGCCTTGTTAAGTTTCTCATGGCCGTGCTAAGTTGCTGAAGCTTCTAAATTGTGATCCTCCTGCCTCAGCCCCCCAAGTTGCTGGGATTATAGGCATGAGGTACTGCACCTGGGACATGCAATCTTTTGAAAAATCACATATTTAAATAAATAAAATTTTAATGACAAAATTTTACACTTCCAAGTGTCAAAATGGAAATACCAGCAACAAGGTTTGTAGGGATATTAAACATCTAGCAGCAGAGAGGCCTATCTGGATCTCACCACATCTCTGTTCTTCTGGCATTATTTTGATAAACTTCAGGTCACTGGAAAACCGCCTAAGACAGTTGCTTTCAGCCCTGTTGGTTCTCATACTATTCATCAGAGATTGTTCTTGATGCTTTGTTTCCACTCATCATTATAGCTGTTACCAGTAAGGCCCTGGAGGTCATTTTCAAAATGTGAAAAGGCTGCAGGCAGTTCTGTGGTCAGCCGATGGTGGGTGGGTGGAGGTTCTCCTCCATCCTTTCCTGCTGCCTGCTCCTGTTCCAGCTGCTTCAGTTCCTCATTTGAGAAACCTTGGAACTGCAGCAACTGGTCCATGTCAGTCTCTATCACCTCTTCCAAGGCCACAATTTTAGCAGGGGTTTTTGTTGAAGTTGTATCTGTTTGGAAAAACTCCGGGAATGAACACACTGATTAGATCTTCCACACATTCATAATTGCTGGTTTGATCTACCAAGCTACTGCAATGTTGTTCACAGCATCCATGTTGTAGTTTCTCCAAAACTCTCTGATCATAGCTTGTCCTTGCCATCTGTTATTTCTTTCTTTCTTTTTTTTTTTTAAGGAGAGAGGGACAGTGAGAGAGACAGAGAAAGAGAGAAACAACTTTAGTTTTTCACATGGCCTTTGTTGCTCCAACACTTAGTTGTGTACGTGGTGCTGGGGTTTGAACCCGGGTCCTTGTGCTTGCCAGGCAAGCGCCGAAACCACTGAGCCACGGCTCTAGCCCCGCCATCTGTTATTTCTAGGATGTGCTCAAAAGTCTTTTTCAGGATATAAGCATTAACTGATGGGCTGGACTGAATCAGCTATGTTGTCATGAAGATATTCTATTTGTACATTATCAGTAAGATCACTCAAATGGCACATTGCCTAGAATGAGGAATGCTTTGTTGGTGAGATTATCCTGGGCACAGTATTTTCAACAGCAGGGCAAAAAAAGTATGGCAAACCATTCATGAAAGATAAACATGCTCCTGATGGCCTAAGCCTTTCTGAGCGCTAGATCACAGGAAAATTGGGCTTCATGTACTCCCTCAGAGCCCTGGGGACTTCTGAGTGATACATCAGCAAGGACTTCGACCTAAAGTTCCCAGCTGCATTTACACCAAGCAGCAGCATCAAGTGATCTTTAGATGACTTAAATCCAGGCTCAACTTTCTCTTCAAATAAACGTTATTTCCGGCATTCTTTTCCAATAAAGTCTTGTGTCGTCTACGTTAAAAACTTGCTGGGGGCTGTAGTCACCTTCTTAGATGATTTTTTTGGCACGTCTGGATACATGTCTTTGTTGTTGCTGGGAACTGCACTCTTCATCTTGAAGTGGGCAGACAGTGATGCTCCTTGAATCTCACAAACCACCCTTTACTTGCATTAGTATTGTGTTTGAGAGCTTCCGCCTTGTTGTTGTTGTAAGTCATCAAACTCTGCCTTCTTCTGAAAAATGGTGACACTTGGGGACACCACTGGCTCTGGTCTTCAAGCCAGAGGCTCCACAACCACTCCATTTTCTCCATTATGGCACTTAAACGGCAATCAAGAGGCTCTCCAGAGAGTAGTTGTGAGTTTTCCTCCATTTTTTCCTAATTATCCCGGTGGTTGCCACTGTAGAGACAGAGGCCTACTGCTTTTGGGATTTGTTTGAAATTTTCATGTACTTCGAAACGTTTTAACCTTCTAATTTGATGTCAAGGGTAACTGCTTTCCTCTGCCTTCTGGTCTTAGGGATGACAGTTGCATCTAGGGGTCTTTTCCTTGGCATTCTGCTTCTGACACGTAAAAAAATTCACAGCAGCCTCAGGTGCTTTAAAGCGGCTCTGGTTAGTCTACTCCCTCGGAGAAATTGGGAAAGAGAAAATGAGGCCGCAACAAGGCCCGGCCCATTTCCCTGGTGACACGGGTTCGCAGGCTTGCCCAGCCCCGCGGCCCAGAAACAGGCCAAGCGCCCGCGTGGGCCTCTCCGACCGCAGAGTCCAAATTCCTGGTCAGCACAGCTGCCGTTAAGACCCGCCGGGATCCTGCAGTTCCACAGGAGAGCCAAACGAATGGAAGTTCGGGGAGGCGGCAGGAGAAGCCGCACGGTCCCGCGCATCCACTCAGGACGCGCGTCGCCGCCACCGACGCACGAGGGTCACGTCCCTGCCCGTTCAAGAAAGTCTAAGGGCGGCGTATGTGCCCTCGGCGCTTTTGGGCTGTTTGGGCAGCGCGCAAAGGCGCTGTGATACAGGCCTTGGAACTGTCAGGCAAAGAGGAGGACGACCAAGGAGAGATGCTCGCGCCCCGATCCGCTGTGCACACGCGAGGCTCTGAGCCTGGGAACCCGTGCCGCGGCGCTGAGCTGTCTGCGTCTCCGCTGTGCCTGCGCGCGCGTAGCTCAGCATCCAGGAGCCTCTGCCGCGGTGCGCTGAGGGTTCTGCGGCTCCGTTGCGCCTGCGTGCGTTACGCCCCGCCCCGCTGCGCACGCGCGTGGCCCAGCGCTCGAGAGCCTCTGCCGCGGCGCGCTGAGCTGTCTGCGGCTCCGCTGCGCATGCGCGCGCCTAGGCGGCGTGAGGTCGCGGCTGTGTGATGTCGCATCGGCTGGCTGCGGCGGCCCGCGGTCGGGCGGTGGCCGGACCACTTGCGGTGCTGTGGCGATGCGGTGGCGGCCCAGGAGGCGGCGGGACGGCTGGGACTGGCGTGAGGGCCTTCGACACTGGCCTGCAGGTGAGCTGGCAGGCGCTGTCCGCCGGGGCCGGGCGTCGGGGCGGGGGCCTCGTTCGACTCTGCGGTGACGTCATCTGCCTGCGCCGGCCGCGGGGCGGAGCGGCCACCTGCTCCCGGGTGGCTCGCTCAGCTCCCCACCCTCCCCGCGACCCCGCTCGTCCCGACGTCGCTGCCGCGCCTTCCCGGAGCAGACCGGGAGGGACTGCGCTAGTCTAGCTCCTATTCGGGCCCAGCGGCAGTGACATGCCTGCCCCACCCAGCGGAGTTGTTCTGCGAGTCAGCTGTGATAGTGGAGGTGGAAGGGTTTTGAGCCTCTCTGTCGCCGCTGGACCCGAATCGGAGCGTTTAGCGCGGGGAGCTTTGCTTACCTATCCAGTATATAGGCAGTGCTGCAACCGCGTTTGTAGAAGAGGAGAGGAATGGAATAGTCCATGTTTTTTTTTTTTTTCAAGAGAGAGGGATAGTGAGAGACAGAGAAAGAGAGAAACAACTTTATTTAGTTTTTTACATGGCCTTCGTTGCTCCAACAATCAGTTGTGTACGTGGTGCTGGGGTTTGAACCCGGGTCCTTGTGCTTGGCAGGCAAGCGCTGAAACCGCTGAGCCACCGCTCCAGCCCTATAGTCCATGTTTTGAAATTGCTTTACTTCTGTACTGGTGCACTCTAGTGGACAGCAACCACATTGAATTTTGTTCTAATACGTTAATGCAGAGTTTTATAAAATTTTGATCCTGGAAAGGTATGGTTTTTCAGACTGTTGTAAAATACGAAGAAGGGTTCCGTGGATTGAAGCCATGGAGTGAGTTTTTCTCTTCTCACGTCTATTCATTTGGGAAAACCTACCTTAGTTTTGTTTCCAGCACTATCATTGGATGCAGACCAGTGTTGCGAATCATTATTGCAGAGGGCAGTTCTGGTTGCCATAGTGTTGAAAGTCAGTAATACAGTGAGTATATGCCAATTGGTATAGAGTGTTGAGGCCTCAGTCATCGAACTGCTGTGGATCTCAGTGTTTTTATTTAACTATTTTTTTTTGTACCAGGTATTGAACCCAGGGGTGCTAGATCACTGATCCACATCCACACTCCTCTTTATTTTTTGTTTTTAGACAGTCTCAGTATGTTGTTTAGGGCCGCTAAGTTGCTGGTGCGGGCTTTGTGCTTGGGATCCTCCTGCTTCAGCTTCCTGAGCCACTGGGATTAGTGTTTTTACTTATGAGGGAAGTTGAATGGCCTTTGAATTAATTCCCAGGCTGAGTCATTAATCCTTATCTACTGTACAGACTTATCTTGGAGAGTATCAGGATAGGATGAACAAGAGAAGTAGCAAACTGCTGTGTAGTTAAAAGGTGTTCTTTGGCAGTCAGCACTCCTCAAGGAAGGTAGCTGTTGAGGCTCCCACATGGTCCTTTTTCATTCTACAAGCTGCTCTTACTGTCCTTGGGCTCTTAGAGTGTACATTGCTGTGTAAAGAGTAACCAGACACCCTTCATTATGTAAGATGATGCTGAACCAATTTAAAAAATCCTTTTTGTCAGGCTGGAGCTGTGTCTCAGCTGTTATGGTGCTTGCCTGGCATGCGCGGGAACCCGAGTTCAAATCCCAGCACCACTACATAGCGAAGTCTTGGAGCAACGAAAGCCACATGAAAAACTAAATAAAATTGATTCTCTCAGTGTACCTCTCTAAAAAAAAAATTCTTTTTGTAAAGAACACCATTACAAATATGATTTCAACAGAATAAAAATGTCTTCAACTGATCATAATAAAAACTATCAGGCTGGCGTGGTGGCTCGTCGGTTAGGCGCTTGCATGGCATGCGCAAGCACACGGGTTCAAACCCCAGCACTCACATACACAACTAAGGGTCAAAGCAACAAAGGCCATGTGAAAAACTCAATAAAAATTGATTCTCTTTCTCTCTCTCTCACTGTCCTTCTCTCTTAAAAAAAAATTATCATAGTAAAATGAAGCATGGAGGAAAAGGAGGCAAGATCAGGGAAATAAAAAGTGGAGGAGGGATACATGCTATGTGACCTGCTGTTTTAGGGGGAATAGTCAGGCCCCTGCAAGAGATGGAGGCAGGCTTGTCAGGCAGGTGGAATAGTAAGGGCCTTAGGATGGGGCGAATGGTATGTTCTGTGTGATCAGAGTGAAGAAGTGTTTAGTAAAAGGCAGTGCAACCAGGTAGAAGCAGGGCTTTGTAAGCCTAGTAAGGTATCCGCTGTATGCTGTGTGTCAGCTGCCAGATTAGGGTCACCCAACTTGTTGAGACAGTTTAGGGGAGAGAGTAAAATGGGCCCCATTCAACCATACCTAGAAGCTAACTGGTAGAGAGCCCTGAACCGGTATGCTCAGGACCTTCAAATGCAAATGGCCATGGGGCTCACCTGTGGGAGCAACTCCTTTGTCTCAGAGGGTGGGGGAATAAGAAGTGGGGTGGACATAGATGGGAACTAAGAAAGATTTGCTACCTGTTTTGCATAGATTTTAACCAGTGACTTTGGTGCTTAGTTTCAATGCCTGTTTTTTAAAAATTTTTTATTATTTTTTATTAGAGCTTTATGGTTATGTAGAAGTTGGATTTGTCTCAGCAAATTCATGTGCATGGAATTTGGTTTCAGTTCATGTTCCCCCCTCCGTTTTACCTCTGGTCCTTCCTTGCTCACCCTACCCCCATTTTCCTTCCTCTACTAGACTTCCGTTTGCTCATCTATTTATTTACATTTAGTTCTTTTTACTTGTATAGGTGAAATTTCCTGTGGTATATTTATATACGCATATAACATGATTTTTTAAGAATTCATTCTGTCAATTTCTCTTTTGTATAGAGTTTAACCAATGATGTTGGTACTTTTCTCAATGCCTGCTTTACATGAATCTTAAGGCTCATCCCCAAACCAATGTAAACTGTGTCCTAACATCCATCAGTGTCCTGCTTTCAGGTACCCCTCCACCATGTGGAGTCTCAGCTCTTCTTCCTTAAATAAATCCTACTCCTTTTACTCTTCCCTTCTGTGGCTCTCCGTGGATTTTACTCTTCAAATTTGCAAGACAAGAATCCAGAAGGTTGGCACGGAGTTCCCCGGGTGTGCTTCCACACCTGCAACACTACACTCAGTAGTAGTGGGGAGAAACCCAGTTCTTAGCTGGGGAGCTGCTAACGCTATTTCTGCTGCAGAAACCTGCAGCCAACCCAGATTCCCAGTTTTAACTGGGAATAGCTGCAAACACTAGAAATGGGCTAGTTTGGCTGCTGGAATCCGTAGTCAGCCCAGACTCCATTTACCAGCTGAAGCAGAGAATCTGGCCTCATCTGAAAACCCCCTGCATCTTTGTGATCTGACTGGGAAGAGACTTTGGTGTGCCCAGCTTCATGTCTTGCCTTTGCAAAAACCAATTTTAGCAAGTTTTCTACTGTGAACTGCAAATTGATGCCAGAAAACAAACTTCAGGAAGGGGAGTGTAGCATGAGACTTGGAAAGCTGAGGCAGGAGGATCCCAAGTTTGAGGCCAGCTTGGGCAACTTCATGAGATCTTGGTGTCAAAAAATAAAATGGAACCAGGCATGTGGTGCAGGCCTGTAATCCCAGTAGCACGGGAGACTGAGGCAGAAGGATTATAAATTCAAAGCCAGCCTGAGTGATTTAGTGAGACCCTGTCTCTAAAAGCAAAAATGGGCTGGGGATGTTGCTCAGTTGTTAAGCACGCTGGGTTCAATCCCCAGTACGAATAAATAAAAAAATAAAAATATAGCTGAGCATGGTGGCACATGCCTGTAATTCCAGTGATTTAGGAGGACGAGACAGGAGGATTACATGTTTGAGGCCAGCCTTGGCAATTTAGTGAGACCCTATCTCAAAAAATAAAAAAGGGCTGAGGTTGTATCTTGATTGTAGAATGTCCCTGGGTTCAATCCTCAATTTAAAAAAAAAGATGTTTTCTCATTTACATTGAGAGTTACATTTGACTGATGTCTCTTAACCAAGTTGAAAGTTAAAGGACTAAGTCATGGTTTAAAACTGAGGAATTAGTTGTTTTTTTTAAAAAAAACAACAACAGAGGAATTGGTTGTTTTTATGATGTTTTGGAGGCCAAGGGTCATACTTTGTACTTCTGGGGCTGTAGGCCACCAGTGTCTGTGGAGTCACCCGTTCCAGGGTTGCTACCTCTGAGTTGGTCCCAGAGAAGCCAGAGAATATTTGTGAACCAGAATTCTCATTACCCACCTCCTGCTACCAGTTGTCTTGATTTCTGCTTTTCAGCCTCTTCAGTGGGGAAGATCACACCTACTTTCTTAGGAAGATGGTTAGGATTGGATGAGATCACTGAGATGCACATGACCACTGTCCGGTAGCGACTGACTTCTGCCCTTTGAATTCCCTGTTGGCCCGCACCTTTGGTTGCAGACCCCCCTGGGGTAGCACAGGGCAGTTCTTGTTCAGTCTGCACTGCACTATCCTGTTGGTGCCAAGATGTCTTGCTGCCGCAGAAGTCCTTGTCCAGGGGGCTGGAGCAGTGGCTCAGTGGTAACGGCACTTGCCCGGCATGCGCGAGTATGTGGGTTCAAGCCCCAGCTCCCATGTACATAACTAAGTGTCAGAGCAATGAATGCCATGTAAAAAACTCAATAAAAATTGATCACCTTCCTCTCTCTCTCTCTCTCTCACTCTCACTGTCTTCTCTTAAAAAAAAAAAAGAAAGAAAAAGGGGCTGGAGGGGTGGCTCAGCAGTTTCGGCGCTTGCCTGGCAAGCACGAGGACCCGGGTTCAAACCCCAGCACCATGTACACAACTGAGTGTTGGAGCAACTAAGGCCATGTGAAAAACTAAATAAAGTTGTTTCTCTCTTTCTCTGTCTCTCTCATTGTCCCTCTCTCTTAAAAAAAAATAAAAGAAAGAAAGAAAATCCTTGTCCACTTACCATCTCTTTCTTTTGTGGCATGACATCACTGCTACTGCTATTAGTCTTTCTTTTCTGAGCTTGCTTGTTGCTGTTTCCTCCTGATTTTAACATGTTCCTTATTGGTGTACTGTGGCTCTTGATAGGATGTTTGAGCAATTCACTAACTGGAGTGATAGCCTACAGAGCCTGCCTCATCCTGCATGTTGACAGCTGAAATAACATGGGTGTCATCACCTACGGGTCTAGTTCTAGTATAACAAAATATTGGAGACAAACCTAATTCTTTGGTTTTGTTGGAATTTTGTTGAATACAGTCAATATTGGGTCATTGAATCTGCTTAGATTTCTGCTTTTTTCAAATTTGCATCCTTGTTCATGCTAGGCAAGTGCTGTAACCACTGAGCCACTGCTCCAGCCCCAAGCATGTTGCCTTTTATTTTAGTAGTTTTGTGGCAGTGGCTTTTGAACCAAATTGGTGAAAAATCTAAAATGCTTTTAATCTTGTCCTTAACTTATGTGTCAAGTAAGGTTAGCAGCTCTGGTAAAAATTGGTATTTTCCTCCATGAGGACTGAAGAAATACAGGGGGATCTGGAAAATTGTGTGCCTTCTAGGTCTGACTGATAATTAATCTCCTGGCTGGTCATATAAATCATAGTATCTTTCAGTATTTTGTCTTTTGTTTAGCCATTTTTATTTTTCCATGCTGGGGATCAGATCCAGGGCCTCGCACATAATAGGCAAGTGCTCTACCAGTGAGCTACAACCCCAGACCTTTTTATTTTATTTTGAAACAGGGTCTTGTGTAGGCAGGCCTCAAACTTGTGTTCCTCCTGCCTTGGCCCCCTGAGTAGCTGGGTTTACAAGCATGTGTTATAAGGCCCAGCCCCAGTATTTTAATTCTGTGAGATTTTAGAACTCTTTTTATTTTTGAGCAGCAATAGTTAGGATTAGGGCTGGAGGCAAAAAAAGGTTAGGTTGGCCCCCTCCCCCATCTCTGCTGTTGTATGCTTGGATGCTATAGTGGTAAATTTGTTCATGCAGTTCTGCAGTGAATTTATTTCCTGTTTTAACTTTTTTTTTTTTTAAAAGAGGGACAGTGAGAGGGAGAGAGAGAATCAATTTTATTTCATTTTTCATGTGACTTTCATTGCTGTGACACTTTGTTGTGTACGTGGTGTTGGGGTTCAAACCTGTGTCCTTGCTCATGCCAGGCAAGTGCTGTAACCTCTGAGGCACTGCTCCAGCCTCTGAACTGTATTTTTAATGGAATATTTAAGCAGATAAATAAGGACGGCAAGCTGATACCTTGGCCCACATCCTGTCCCTTGGAACTGCTGTGAAAAAATGCTACACTGTTTGCAGAGGCAAATCACCTGCTAATCCTCTGTCCTCTTTGAGAGCCTCCAGGGGATCCACTTTCAGCAGCTGGCTATGCAGGGGAGACTGGTGTCATTTTCTCGGTGGCTGTGTTCAAAACCGCCCAAAGGTATGGACTTGTCTTTTCTTTTCCATATTACCAGTATGAGGTTTACAGGAACCAGTGAGGCTTTCCCATTGTCCCCTCCCATAGCAACTAATCAGGGGACAAGGGCATGACAACAAAGAGGTCTCTGTTGCCACCTTTTCTAATTCTCATATTGAGCACACTGCATAATCTACATGCCTTTACCATTTTGGATTCTCAGTGAGGCTGGAAAAAGAAACTCTTTCAAAAAGCAGGTGCTTGGTGAATCTTTTGCAAGGCATGGGAACAAACCTTTGTTTTTGCCTGATTCTGAGGAGTGGAGTGCATTTATCCAGCTGGAGTCCTTCAGAGCAGGCTGTGGGCTGTGTGAAGTGCTCTCAAAAGCCCCTAGAGACTGGCAGGGGCTCCCCTTCTCTGATCCCACTGTTAGAACCCAGGACTCTGTGTTGATTGGGTCAAGCAACAAGCAAGGCTGGAACGATAACTGGCTTATCTTTTACTTTATCCTGATTTCACTGTAGTGTTGCTTTTCTGACTGATTTTTTTTCTCTCAGAGTACTAGAACCCTTTTATTTTGTTCTTAAGGGTTTGAGAAATTCTTTAAGAGGAGTGGAAGAAACACAGTCAGAAAAATCAGCATTGCCAAAAAAAGGTAAAAGGGTCAGTTTGGCAAATCAGAATGTTAAGTTTTACCCTGAGTATTTTTGAAGCTTCACTAATGCTTGGTTTGGAACGTGAGAACAGGTGGGCCTGCTTTCCTAGAAGTAAAACAGACGATGTGCAGATGGTTGCCAGCATGGAGCTCAGTTGCCCACAGCCTGTGTGTGGTTGATGTTCTCATCTTTGCTTGTTTGTGGGTGCTGCTTGCCTTCACTGCTCAGCCCCTGGAAGTTGTCTGGTGATGTGGGCTGGGTTTTGGGATCAATATAGTTGGTGCTTGTCACATGTGCTTCTGCTGCACAGAGTGTCCTGCTTTACCCATGAGCAGGAAGCAGTAGGGAAGAGTACCCAGGGAGGTGTGCCCCCATGCCTTGTTGTGAATGGAACATTTCTTTGAACGCTTGTGTTGTGTCCTTAAGATCTATGCAGATTTTTACTCTCGTGATTCCTGTGGTCATCCTGGCCTTCTCTGATCTTGCATGGCATTGTTTTGGGCTGCTGGAGTGGCAGTGTGTGTGGCTGCTTGTTTTGTCCTGGAGTTCGTTCAGTTGTTGCAGGAAGAGGCTCACGGGACTCCATTGCCTCGCACTGTCCACAGCCACAGATGTGCCCATGGGCTTGGCCTTTCTGAGCAGAGGTGGACTACCTGTGTCTGGTTCTCCTGCGTCAGCTGCCTCTTGCTTTTCTTTCTTCCTTTCTTTCCCCTAATGACAGCCATGGTGTTCTTAGCCAAAAAAGATTTGTTCTTAAAGCTCAATTCTGAAGCCAACGGGGAAATTTGAGGGATTTTAGCAATATCTCTTGGCATCTTCCTTTTCCCATTCCCTGTTTATTTCTGAAAGGTTCCAGGGTAATTAAAATTTTATGTTGAGAAGTGTTTTCCTGTGTTCTGAATCATCTTTCTATGAAAAAGTATATATGATTGTTTTCTGAAGTCAGACTTTATTTTTTCTAGAAACCGGTGAACCAAAGATTGCTGGGCCTGGAGGAGATGGAAGCAAGAGAAGAGGGAAGTGGGATGACTTTGCGTGGTGGAAACGGATGCAGAAGGTTCGTGTACATCTGAGTACCAGGCCCAGACACCCTGTCACTTCTCCAAAGCACGCATTGCTGCAGAGCTGAGGTTGTGTCACCCTTGTCATATCTGTTCCTGCTGTTACATTGGGCAGTTTTCCTCACCACGATTATGGAAGCTTGGAAGTGCCAGGTCAGGGTGCTGGCAGGTCCAGTGTTTGCTGAGCACTTGCTTGTGGTTTGCAAGTCATGGCATCTTGCGGATTGCTTCCTTCAGTGGGACCAGCACTGCGTCCTCACACAGCCCTTTAATAAAAGCACTGATCCCACCCATGACAGTGGAGCCCTTGTGATGTCCTCACCAAGTCCCCACCTCTTAATGCCATCACCTTGGGGATTGAGTTCCATCCAACTTGAGTTTCGGAAGGACACACAAATGTTTGAAGAAACTTAAATTTACTGAAATGTGCTAAGACTTCCATCTGAATTTTCAGAGTCCCAGATGAGAGACCCTGCTGCAGACGGGGCTGGGCTCTTGTGGGTTTCCCACTGCTCCTAGGGCCTCTGGTGAGCAGCAGGTTTGGTGTGTGCTGTGGGCTGTGTGAAGGTCTTTCACATACCTGGGCCCCCTCTAATCCTTTAGGAGGGTGGGGGTTTGGTCAATTCTGACATCTGAAGAGCAGTCTTTTCAGAACAACAGCTGGGGCAGAGCAAGGCCCCAGGTCTGATTTCTAGCACTGCAGGAAACAAACATACAAACAAAGGAAAGAAGCCCCTTGTTTAACTGGAAAATGTATTCTCTTTTTCTACAGGGGGAGTTCCCCTGGGATGACAAGGATTTCCGAAATCTGGCTGTTTTGGGTGCAGGCTTTACTGTGGGATTTTTCTACTTCTATTTTCGAGATCCTGGAAAAGAGATCACCTGGAAGCACTTTGTACAGTATTACCTGGCCAGAGGTCTGGTGAGGGGAACTTACAGTCTGTCTGCCCAGGGAGGTTCTGTGCTTTGTGCCCTTGAGGAGACTGGTAGTGCCCTGAGGAGGTGGTGAGCACTGGGCCAAGTTGACAATCAGTCCACTGTGTGATGATGTCCTATGTAGCTCAGACAGTTGTGTTTTCCCTGGAGCTGCTCCAGCAGAACAGTGTTAGGCCCAGTTTCTGGCTCGGTGGAGGCTGCCGGAAGGAACGTTGTGGCCTAACCTTATGTTTTTCTAGCCTTGTCGTCTAAGACTTGGTTTTGTTGTCCATTGATCTTTGACTTTTGTTCTGATACCTGATCCAAGTCTTTTCCTTTTCTCTTACTCCTTCTGCTTCCAGCTAGCCCTGGACAGTGGGCTGTGGCTTGTTTCCTGCAGAGGAGCATGTGGCACCAGCAGCACCTCTCTGTGCTTCATGGGACTTGCGTTTGTCCTGTGGGGTGCTGAGATTGGGTGACGTACTGCTCAGGCTTCAGTGTGAGCTATGTAAGAGCAGGTGCTTCCCTCTCTGCTGCCAGGAGAATGTTGGCTGAATGGTGCATTATTAAGAACTGAACTTTTCTGTGATGATGTCTCTAGGAAATCCTGTTTTTGCACCAGGGTTTGTGACCCAGGCCTTTGTATCTGACTACAGGGCACATGCCTATCTTCAGAGAGGCCCTGGACCACTCTCCCTGCAGTAGAGGGGGCAGAGCTGCTGCAGACTCTCCCTGCTTATGGGTGTGGCTGTGAGGGGGGGTGAGCCCAGGATGCCTTCCTATGCATGGACTGGAAGGGCTTCAGCACCATGAATGACAGTGATATGTTGTGTTGTGGTGGGAAGGGTTGTGGGGGACGAACGTGTTCACACCAGGCACATGACCTGATGGAACAGTGATGGTGTTGTTACACGCAAGAAAGCATGTTGTGCCCTCAGCTTGCTTCTCTGCTGGGCCAGCTAGCCTGCTGTGTGCTTGGGTGTGGTGGTAACTTCAGGACTGCCTTTCCCCCTCCCTGGCACTGTCTCCTTGAGCCACCTGCAGCTGGCTGGATAGCCCTGTGTTTAAGACTGTGATTCTAGAAACTTGAATGATTTCCTGTTGATTGAAATGGAAATGGATTCATGCCCTGGGTGAAGCATCCAGGTCAGCAGGAAAGCACAACTTGTGCTAAGCTCAAGTGTGTGCAGGTGCAGATGGGTCTAGGCCACATTGCCTGCTTGGCCTCAGCTGTCTGGCTCTCTCCTAGGTGGACCGGCTTGAGGTCGTGAACAAACAGTTCGTGCGTGTCATCCCTGCCCCCGGGACGTCTTCTGAGGTGAGGGCTGGGTTTGAGGCTGAATGTTCCAGATGGAGTTTTCTTTTTTTCAATGATGTAGAATACACTGATTTTGTTTAGTAGAATGCCTCCCCTGGTGTCCAGCAACCCTTTTGCTGTGATGGTTTATCTCATTGACCTGTATCAGTCACATGTTCCAAGCAGGGCAGGAGCTCTTATAAGACTGACCTTGGTTCAGTTTTGCCAAGTAATCCATGAGGACCTTGTTTTAGTCAGCTTTTTCATTGCTGTGACCCACGGCCCCAACAAGATCAATTTTAGGAGGAAAAACTTATTTAGGGGGTCACATTTTCAGAGCTCTTAGTCCACAGAAGGCTGGCTCCATTCCTGGGTGCTTGAGGTGAGGCCGAATTCATGGTGGAAGAGTGTGGCAGAGGGAAGCGGCCCAACACATGGTTCCAGGGAGCAGAGCGAGTGCACAGTCAGGTCCAAAATATACACCCCAAAGGCATGCCCGCAGTGACCCACCTTCTCCAGTCACACCCTGCCCGCCTTCAGTTGCCAGTTAATCCCTGTGGGGGATTGACTCACTGGTTGAGTTACGCTCCTATAACCCAATCATTTCACCTCAGCCTCCTTAGATTGTCTCACACAAGGTTTTGGGACACATTTTTTATCCAGACCACAACATCCTGCTCCTGGCCGCCAAAAGCTCATGACAGTCTTACAGTGCAAAATACATTTAGTCCATTTTCAAGAGTCCCTATAGTCTCAACAGTTCCAAGATTGCCCAAAAGTTCTCCAGAGTCTCCTCTGAGACTCAAGGCAAATTTGCATCATGAGCTGCTGTAAAAATCTTTTCAAGTTACGTGTGTTCAGTATATAAAGACACGTGCTGCATGTTTCCATTCAGAACAGTAGGGGCATAGACCAAAGCAAGACCGAAATCCAGCTGGGCAAACAAGTAGTTCCACGTCCAGCAGCTGGAGCACATGGTATTGTGATGTTCTGTCCAAAAGGCTTGTGTAGCTTTGCCTCTGTGGCCTTGCTTATTTCAGACCACATGGCCTCTCTGTTGGTTTGTCCATGTTCAATTCCTGTAGCTTTCCTTGGTAGAGGTTCCATGGTATTGGCATTTCTTTTTAATTTCTTTATTTTATTTATTTATTTTTTAAGAGAGAAGAACAGGAACAGTGAGAGAATCAATTTTAGGTAGTTTTTCATGTGACTTTTGTTGCTCTGACACTTGTGGATGTGGTACTGGGGTTCAAACTCGTGTCCTTGTGCATGCCAGGCAAGCACAGCAACCACTAAGGCACTGCTTCAGCCCCAATTTCTTTAATTTTTAATTTTAATTTTTTTTTTTTAGAGAGAGAAATCAATTTTATTCACTTTTTCATCTGGCCTTTGTTTCTCAGACACTTGTTGTGTATATGGTGCTGGGGTTTGAACCTGGGTCCTAGTACATGCCAGGCAAGCGCTCCAACCACAGTTCCACCACTCCAGCCTGGGATTGGTATTTTTTAGTCTTGAGAGTCTCCACTGCAGCTTCCGCTTCCTCCTCACATCTCCATGCATTGCCCTCTCAGGGGCTGCCCACAGGGACTCTGACCCTGGCCTCTGAGGCCTGCCTTTGAAATCTCCATGCAAACCTCCATGACCCAACTTCCTTAGCCCCAGTTTTACTTTCATCTTTCAAGTCCCAAGCTTTTGAGACTTTTCTGCTCTGCTTTCTGGTCCTGAATATCACTATAAACTTGGCTAAAAGCCACCTGTAATACCCATGCCACTACCTGAATACTACATTGTCCAGAAATTTCTTCTGCCAGATTAAGAAGTCCATCGCTTTTAAAATCAGGCTCAGAAGAGGTTGGAGCAGTGGCTCAGCTGTTGGAACACTTGCTTGGCATGTGCACGGACACAAGTTCAAACCCCAGCACCACATACACAACTAAGTGTGGAAGAAGCAAAGGAAGATGATAAATAAAATTGATTCTTTCTTTTTTTTTTTTTAGAGGGATAGCGAGAGAGAGAATCAAATTTTATTTAGTTTTTCATGTGGTCTTTATTGCTCTGATACTTTGTTGTGTATGTGGTGCTGGGGTTCAAATCAGCACCCTTGTGCATGCCAGGCAAGCGCTGGAACCCCTGAGCCATCGCTTCAGCCCCCTCTCCCTCTCTCTTTAGAAATGAAATCAAATGAGGTTCGAAGAAAGTCTCCAGACATGGGCAAAATGCAGACAACTTCTTAGCTGGAGTGTAACATAACAGAGTTCTCCTCCTCCTGTGAAACCTCTTGAGCCCTGTCTTTAGTTAGCACAGTCCTATAGGCATTCTGTTCTTCTGATGTCCCACCAGAATTGCCTATTAAGCTTCGCTTACAACAAGCTAAATCTTTTTCACTCTGCATCACCAAACCTTCCAAAATTTCTCTCACAAATCCTAATAAGCTCCAAAAACTTCTAAACCACAATGTCGCAGCAACAACCCCAACTTCTTGATACCAATTTCTGTTTTAGTCAGCTTTTTCATTGCTGCAACTAAAATACCTGAGAAGAACAATTTTAGGAGGAAAAGTTTATCTGGGGGCTCATGGTTTCAGAAGTCTTAGTGCATAGAAGGCCGGCTCCATTCTTCGGCTTGAGGTGAGGCTGAACATCCTGGAGCCCCAGGATGGGGTCCATCCATGTATGGGGTGGGGCATGGGAGAGGCTTTGATACAGGAGAAGGGGGTGGATGATAGAGTGCAGGCTGTGTCAGGTGTCTGTGTCAGGATCTCAGTGGGACAGTGGTGCAGCCTCTCCTGCCCTTGGTCTCTGCAGAGGTTCGTGTGGTTTAACATCGGGAGCATTGACACCTTTGAGCGGAACCTGGAGTCTGCTCAGTGGGAACTGGGGATTGAGCCCACCAACCAGGCTGCTGTGGTCTATACCACCGAGAGTGACGGGTGAGTGGCAGGGGTGAGGTGGCCACTGTGAGACTCCACTTGGGCCTCTGATTTTGAACACAAAGCAGAGTGTACTGTTTATTTGGGTGGTTTTCTTCCAGCATGTTGTAGATATCTGCTGATGTTTACAGTGTGTGTGGTAAAAGACTATGTATTCATTAGGTCTGTTTTAATTTTTTAAATATTTATTTACTTTTTTGAGATGGGTGTCTCATTCGCTGTGTTGCCCAAGCTGGTCTCAAACTCCTGGGCTCAAGAGATCTTCCTGCCTTTGCCTCCAGGCAGATGAGACCATAGGTGAATGCCATGGTGCCAGCTTCAGTCTATTTTTATGGAGAAGAGAATTGAAACAAAGAAATAGTTAGCTAGGCGACCTTAAAAAAGTGCTGGATGAGCAGAGGAAGACAGGTTAGGTGTGGTGGCACACATAACCTGGAGCTCTGCAGAGGCCTTCCAATGCCTGGCTGTGTAAGAGTCCTGTGGGAGTTCTTTAAGGATGCCACCAATTCCTGTACTCCGACTCCTGCACACCTGCTGAGTCAGGATGTCCAGAGGGGGCCCAGGCACCTCGGCAGGTGTAAGGGCTCTGTGCCCCTCGTGCAGGCTGTACTTCCCACAGTTCACTTTGAACCTGCATTCCACTCCACAGTATACTAATGACATGTTCATGAGCATAAGGGCAAACGCTGCCTCTGATACTGCATGTGCATTCCAGGACAGCACAGAGGGTCAGGTACTCTGTGTATGTGTTCCAGAACAGCACAGAGGGTTGTCCCCTCCCATAGTTACTGCATGGGGATGTCATGGCCCTGTCTTTTTGTCCTTCCCCTGAGGCAAAGACTGACTGGCAGGGTGCGAGCTCAGTACCAGCTCCAGCCAGGAGGGGTAGAGTCAGGACAGTGGTGGTTTCCTTAACTTCTAGAACTGTGTTTAAGGGTGGAGTAAGGATTGTCTCAGTCCATTTAACAGAATATCATAGAATGGGTAATTTGTAAAGAAAAGAAACGCGTATATTACGGTTCTTCAGGCTAGTTTTCAAGGCTGGAGGGCCACGTCTGTTGAGAGCCTTCTTGCTGTGTCACCATGTGCTGATGTGCCCGGGAGAGAAGATGAGAGGGAGGAGGCTGGGGAGGGCAGGCCTGACCTTGGCTTTCTTCCTAACTGACCTGTCCCCCAGAACCAGCCCATTTTGGCTGTGTGACCTTAATCTCTCCATGAGGGCCAAGTCCTCCCCACCCAGTGGCAGCTTGCAGGGCCCTTCTCAGCACTGTTACGTGGCAGGAAGGCTTCTAGGTGAGACTGGGAGGGAACATTCAGACTCCAGTGGTAAGGCAGATGGGGCTGTAGTAGAGAGGCTGCATTGTCTCTGCTGCAGCTTCTGTGGGCCACCTGGGGTGCTGTTTGGGTCTGAGTGGCTTTGTTTTTACTTCCCGAGTTGCCAGGAACACTGGTTTTAAGTGGGCCTATCTTCTTGGAATTGAGGGTTTTTGGGGAGTGGGGGGGTAAAATGTAGATGAGACAGAAGAGCAAGTGCTGTGCTGTGAGAAGTGGTGGCTGCACAGAGGAGGGTCTGCATGGGGTCTGGGGCTGCCTTCCCTGCCTCCCACTGACACCCATGCAATCAGGACTGGGGTGGCTGAGTTTGAAGACAGCTTTATGCAGTTCAGGAAGAAACCACCCCTGTGTGCTGTGGGTCCTGAGGGGTCGGCTCTCCTGCCTGAGGACAACACTGCTGATGTGATGAGTGTCTCCTTGACTTCCAGCTCTTTCCTGCGAAGCCTAGTGCCCACCGTTCTCCTGCTTGGCATCCTGCTCTATGCTGTGAGGAGGGGTCCCATGGGGGCCGGGCGCAGTGGACGAGGTGGCCTGTTCAGTGTTGGTGAGACCACGGCCAAGATCCTCAAGGACAGCATCAACGTGCGTTTTGCAGATGTAGCTGGCTGTGAAGAGGCCAAATTGGAAATCATGGAGTTTGTGAATTTCCTGAAGAACCCCAAGCAGTATCAGGATCTAGGAGCCAAAATTCCAAAGGTATTGATTTCAGAAAGCAGTCATGCCCTGAGTTCCACCTGTGGTCATGCTCTGAGCTGGAGGTTGCTGTGGCACAGACGGTGTGGATATCAGACAGTTGGAGGTTTTTCCCTGAGTTTATATTTTGTGGATCACAGTGAGGGTGGAGATACATTTATAGACTAGAACAGTAAATAGCACAGAACAGTGAAAATCTTCTCATCTGTTGGACAGTTGTTAAAGTTCTGTGATGTTAAGTCTAGGAAACTGGACGTTGGTAGGAAGGGTACATACCCATCTGAAGTGTGTTCATTTTTCACTGAAAACACAAATATGCATCCCTTCACTGGGCTTCATTGTTGGTTCTAGTGGTCAAAGCCCTTTGTTAAATATTCTACAGGAACCACATGTTTTCTTTCTTTCTTTTATTTATTTTTTGTTGTTGTTGCCAGGGATTGAACCCAGGGTCGCTTAACCATGAGCCATATCCCCAGCCCTTTTTATGTTTTATTTTGAGACAGGATCTTGTTGGTTTTTTTTTTTTTTTTGGAGGCAGGATCTTGCTAAGTTGCTAAGGCTGGCTTTGAACTAGCAATCCTTCTGCCTCAGCCTCCCAAGTTGTTGGGATTACAGGGATGCACCACCATGCCTGGCTGAACCACATATTTTCTGTAAGTTTGTTTTTCTCAATTGAAGCAAGAACTTCCTTAGAAGTAGTTGGAGGCAGAATCTTTGCGTGTGCGTGTGCGTGCGTGTGTGCGTGTGTGTGTGTATTGTTTTAAAGAGAAAGAAAGAATCAATTTTATTTATTCATTTTTTTTGGCCTTTGTTTCTCCAACACTTAGTTGTGTATGTGGTGCTGGGGTTTGAACCTGGATTCTCACACATGCCAGGCAAGTGTTCCAACCTCTGAGTCACTGCTGCAGCCCAGAATCTTTGTGTATTTTATGATATTCTCTCATAGTTTTTTGTCTGTGCAACTTGACAACATTTTATTTATTTTTAAAGAGGGAGAGGGACAGAGAGAAAGAATTAATTTTATTCAGTTTTCATCTGGTTTTCATTGCTCCAACACTTAGTTGTGTACGTGGTGCTGCTTAACCACTGAGACACATCCCCAGCTCTTTTTGGTTTTTATTTTGAGATAGGTCTAAGTTGCTGAGGCTGGATTTGAACTTGTGCGATCCTCCTGCTTCAGCCTCTGGAGCTGATACTGATGGGATTACAGGTGTGCGCCACCACGCCTGGCTCATTTTTTTTTTTTTTTTAAGAGGAGAAAGAGAAAGAAAGAGAAGAGAATCGATTTTATTTATTTCTCGTCAGGCCTTTGTTTGTCTGACACTGAGTTGTGTATGTGTGCTGGGGTTTGAACCTGGGTCCTCACACATGCCAGGCAAGCACTCCACCACTCCAGGCCCTCATCTTAGTTTCTGAAGAAACTTTTACTCCTGTTTTGTTAGTTAATGTAACATCAATTACAAAATTACAACAAGTACAGCTTTCATGAGCGGCTTGGGAGTAGGCACAGGTGCCTCTTGGAAAGCCTGTGGCGCAGTACAGTGCAGGAGTGCGCAGCCAGCCAGCTGGGTGCATCTTGGGTCTGGTGTGGGCCTGGTGTGGGCCTGGATGTCCTGAGTGGAAGCAGCCCTGTGAGGCTGGATGCTGGGTGAACAGGCCTGTCTATCTTCTGGTGCCTTTTTGTGGTCATGCACCCCTTTAGGGTCTGACAGAAGCCTTGGATTCTTTTTCCAGGAAGATTTGTGTACCACACAGTCATGGGTGCTTCAGGTCATCCCTGTGTTCTGGACCAGGTTGAGAATTCTGGGTAGAGATGGCTTACTGGACACTCCAAGCCTTGCAGTGGCCTTGTGTTCCCCAAGCTCTTCCCTACAAATTGGGCACCACTGGATAGTTGTTGACAAGCATACAGAAAGACCAGCCACTGTTGTGCACTGAGGGATCCCAGCCAAGAGGCTACGTGTGTCTGTTCAAGTTTGGTGTGTGTTAGGGCCAGAAAGCATCTGGGTGAGGTGGGGGCCGAGTGATTGCTTTCTGCTTCCTAGTGGAGCTTTGCCAAGCAGCCACCCAGCTGTCACATGCCTCTGTTGACTCCGGGTGCTGGAGTGCATCTCACTTTCTGCTGTTTCTTTCAGGTGTTTGGATGTATTGGGGGAAATGTGTTTAATGAAAGGACCAAGTAGGGCAGCCAGGTGTGGAGAGGCCTGTCATCCCTAGCATTAGTTCCCTCCCAGCCAGGCTGGACTGCTGTGAGAGGGAGCCTCTGTCAGCCTGTGTACTGTGTTGGAGACTGATTGCCTCCATCGGGGGTTCATACTGAGGAATTTGCTGTGTGCTCACAGCAGGTGTATTTCCTAAGCACGGGAGTAGGACAGTGTGTGCTGTTGAGGTGTCCTGCCCTCCAGAATGGTCTCACACTAGCAAGGCTGGCTCCTGGGACTCTGTGTTATAAAGATCATCCACATCATGGGCTGATGTGTGTCAGATCCAGATCTGTGCTGTGGAAAAGGAGGTGCCTTGTGACCACATCTGGGGGGACGTGGGATTCTGTATCTTGTGGGTTTGAGTTCTGTGGGCACCTTCCTCACCTTTATGGGAGTGTTTTATTTATTTATTTATTTTTTTAAAGAAGGAGAGAATGAGTCAGAAAAAGAGAATCAATTTTATTTATTTTTTCATTAGGCCTTTGTTTCCCTGACACTTAGTTGTGTATGTGGTGCTAGGCTTTGAACCTGTGTCCTTGCTTATGGCAGGCAAGCACTCTAACCTCTGAGCCACTGCTCCAGCCCCATATTTTTTTCTTTCTTTCTTTTTTCTCCTTAGAGAGGGACAATGAGAGAGAGAAAGAGAATCGATTTTATTTAGTTTCTCATGCGGCTTTCATTGCTCTAACACTTCGTTGTGTATGTGGCGC
>PVKS010028600.1:0-26245 GCA_004027875.1 Aplodontia rufa
GAAGGCATTTGACAAAATTCAACACCAATTTATGCTCAAAACTTTGGAAAAGATAGGGATCAAGGGAAGATATTTTAGCTATGTCAGATCCATTTACAACAGATCCATAGTCAACATTATCCTCAAAGGAGAAAAACTGAAAGCATTTCCACTGAATTCTGGTACTAGACAAGGCTGTCTACTCTCCCCACTCTTGTTCAAAATAGTCCTTGAAACCCTTGCCAGAGCTATCAGACAAGACAAGGAAATCAAAGGTATTCATATAGGAAAAGAGGAAGTTAAGTTATCTCTATTCGCTGATGACATAATTCTATACCTAGAAGACCCACTAACATCAGCCATAAAATTCCTAGAGCTTATAGGTCTTTTCAACAAAGTAGCTGGCTACAAAATCAACTCCAGCAAATCACTAGTGTTTCTTTACTCCAGCCACAAATCCGCAGAAGAAAAAATCAGGAAATCTCTCCCATTCACCATTGCTTCCAAAAAAATGAAATACTTGAGCATCAACCTTACAGAGGATGTTAAGGACCTCTACAAAGAAAACTATCAAACACTAAAATAAGAAATTACAGAAGACCTTGCTCATGGTTAGGCAGAATCAATATAATCAAGATGGGCATTCTACCCAAAGCCCTGTACAGATTCAATGCAACCCCCATCAAGATACCTATGGCATTCTTCACAGATATATAAAAAGCAATTCTCAAGTTCATATGGAATAACAGGATACCAAGACTAGCCAAAACATTACTCTATAGAAAGGAAGAAATAGGGGGTATCTCAATCCCTGACCTGAAATTATACTACAGAGCCATAGTAGCAAAAACAGCATAGTATTGGTATCAAAACAGAACCGAAGATCAGTGGAACCAAATAGAAGATCCTGAGACAAACCCCCATATCCTTAACTACTTGATATTTGATAAAGGGGGCAAAAGTATAGTGTGGAAGAACAATAGCGTATTCAACAAATGGTGTTGGACAAACTGGACAGCCATATGTAGACAACTGAAGCTGGATCCTTATCTTTTGCACTGCACGAAAATTAAATCAAAATGGATCAAAGACCTAGATATTAAGCCTACAACTTTAAACTTACTAGAAAAAGAATTAGTGTCAACACTAGAGCACATAGGAGTCAGCAGATACTTCCTTAACAAAACTCCCATGGCTCAAGCTGTAAAATCAAGAATAAAAGAATGGGATGCAATTAAACTAAAAAGTTTCTGCACAGCTAAAGATCTAGTCAAGAGCATCAACAGAGAACCTACAGAACGGGAGAAAATGTTTGCCTGCTACACCTCGGACAGAGGGCTAACATCCAGAAGATATAGGGAACTAAAGAAACTAAACTTCAAACTCACAAATAATCCAATCAATAAACGGGCTAAAGAACTCAAAAGGAACTTCTCTCCAATGGAAGTCAGGGAAACCCATAAATATATGAGAAAATGCTCTATCATTAGCTATAAGGGAAATGCAAATCAAAACTTCAATGAGATACCACCTCACTCCTGTTAGAGTGGCATAAATGAGAAATTCTAACAATAACAGATGCTGGAGGGGCTGTGGGAAAAGAAGAACACTATTACACTGCTGGTGGGATTGCAAACTGGTTCAGCCACTATGGAAAGCAGTGTGGAGAATTCTCAAAAAATAAAGGATGGAGCCACCTTATGACCCAGCTATCCCACTCCTGGGTATTTTCCCAAAAGAGAATCAGCGTATTATAGTGATGTGGCTTCCTCAATGTTTATAGCAGCCCAATTTACTATAGTTATACTATGGAACCAACTCAGATGCCCCTCACTCGACGAGTGGATACAAAAGCTTTGGTACATATATACAATGGAATGCTACTTGGCCATCAGAGATGACAATATTATGGCTTTTGATATCAAATGGTTGGAGATGGAAAGAATTATGCTAAGTGAAGTATCCCAATCTCCGGGACTAAAGGGCTGAATGGTTTCTATCATCTGTGTAAGCTAGAGTACACGGGCAAGCAGTAGGTTAGATGGCTAACCTAACAACAACTTCAAACTGTATGGTTCTCAGTGTAATAGCGGGATGGCTCCCTAGGATATTTGGAGGTGTAGGGAGGGGATAGGGAGGGGGGAAGAGTATATGTAGAACTCATGGGAGTCGAGAGTGGGAATATGGGGGAACCATCTCAGAAGTTGATGTTATTCCTCCATGAGATACCCATTTAACGCAAGAGTTCTTCTGGGGGAAACTGCAACAGGTGAAACCCAAGGTGGTCATCCATGTTTTGACATTACCCCTGGATAACAAAGTATATATACATTGGTTATTGATGGTTTGATAATGTTTCCCCCTCAATTGTACTTTATACATCTCTTTATACTTCTAATAAAAAAGAACATATATTACAAAATTCTTTGAAAAAATTCAACATTATTTTACTCAGAAATTATTTGTAGGAAATTTTATAAACATAGTTGTCTAATATGAACATTTTTATGCCAAAAATGTTTAAGTATTTCTGGTAAACTGAATGCAATTGTGTAACTAAACACTTTATGCTGTCAAATTGTTTCCAGTTGGAATAGTTGTTGTAAAGCATTATGAAGCTTAAAAATAGTAAAATAGAGTCTTAACAAAATAGTCCATAAAATAAAAAGATTAATGTGATTAGGGAGATCAGTAAAAGCTATATTTAAACTGTGATTTCAAGATGCAGATTTTAATTTTTTTTTAAAGATAACTTTTTAAAAACATTTTTTAAAGAGATAGGGACAGTGAGAGAGGGAGAGAGGGAGAGGGAAAGAGAATCAAATTCCATTTAGTTTTTCATGTGGCTTTTATTGTTCTGATACATCTTTGTGTATACATTACAGGGATTCTAACCTACTCCCTCGCGCATGCCAGGCAAGCGCCATAACTGCCTAGTCCCTGCTCCAGCCCTTTATAGAACATTTTTAATAGCTTTAAGATGACTTATAAATACAAGTTTGTATAACATGCGATGAAATATTCCGTGAAGAAAGCTATGTAGAGGCAATTAGCAAAATAGTACCAAGTCAATAAAAATCAAATCTGTAAGAAAATGAGCACCTTTCTAATAGTACATGAAAAGATTAGAGAAGGGAAAGGGATGAATTATCTAACTTTGAAAATCATGACTTTAAAAATGTTTAAGTCTGGGGATGGAGTAGTGGCTCAGTGATTAAAGCACTTGCCTAGCACATGCAAGGACCCAGGTTTGAACTCCAGCACCACATATACAACTAAATGTTGAAGAAATGATGAAAAAAAAACTAAAATTGATCCTCTCATTCTCTCTGTCCCTCTCTCCCTCTCTCTCATAAGAAAGTCCTTCCACATTTTTCAAATATATCAGAATCTTCATGAGTATCCTAATCTATTTATGGATACTTCAGTCCATATTTAAACTACTGCTGCTACATCTTCTTTACATTGAACACTTCCTAAGTTATAAAAAAATTGGTTCTTATACTATAGGAAGTCCAAAATTAGTTTTATTTAATTCTGAGACAACAAAGAGATTTAATTTATATAAAATAAATTGACAAATCTTGATTCTGAGTTAATTTGTTTCCATTTGAAAAATTTTAAAATCATAGAATACATTTTTTGGAATATTTCTAAAAATTAAAATAAATTTTGACTATTTCATTAATGAGTTAACTGAAAAAATAATCTAGAAAGCAAACTATTTCAATACCTATAAAATTTTAAATGCCTAGAAATAGAAGTGAAAGATCTCTACAATCAAAACTATAATTCAGTGATGAAAGTAATTGAAGAGGACATGCAAAATATGGAAAGGTATCCCATTTTCATGGTTTGGAAAAATCAATATTGCTAAAACATCCACACTACCCACAGCAATTTGTAGATTCAATGACAACCTTATCAAACATCCAACAGCATTCTTTATAGATCTAGCAAAACAATTCTAAAACTTTTATGGAACCACACAAAAAAAATCCTGACTAGTCAAAGTAATTCTAATAAAAATAACAAGAAAGGAAGCACTAAACTACCTGACTTCAAATCATACTACAAAACTGTGGTAATCAAAGCATCAGGGTACTAACATCATTCTATGTCATATACCAATGAAGTAGAATAGAAAACCAAGTAGTGAACACACACACATCTAAAGGCCATTGGATTTTTATAAACCTTGTAAGTGTGTGCATTGAGAAAGGATATTCTGTTCAAGAAACAGTGGTGGTTGGTGGTGTGGGTATTGGATGTCTACATGCCAAAGAATAGAACCAGAGTAGAACCAGAAGCCTATTTCTTTTCAGTTACAAAAATCACCTGAAAATTATATAAAGATATGATGTAAAACCTTTAACTATGAAACTACTTGAAATAAATATAGGAGGAATGCTTCAGGACTTTGAAGTGAATGAGTATTTAGGGGACAAGTCCCCAAAAGCACAGGGAAATAAAGCAAATGTACACAAATAGAATTTATCAAATTAAAATCTACATTGCCAATAAAATCATAAACATTGAAAGGAAAATATAGAGGGTTATGGAGGTTCAAGAGTGACTTATGAATACCAAAAAAATTAATGATAGCAGAAAACATCTCAAAACTAGAAAAGGATGCAGGAATGTCAACTATCACCAGACAGATTCAACTCAACGAAGTCTACCAAGGACATATTGAATCAAACTCCAAAAATAAAAGATAAAAGATTCTCAGAACAAAAAGAGAAAGGAAATAAAAAACATGTGAGTTTCCATTCATCTGATAGCAGAGTTCTTAACTGAAAACTTGAACAAGAAGAAAATGGCGTAGTATTATTCAAAACTCAAGAATAAAACATTAAAAGATATAAAACTCCATGCTAAGAGTAACAACACAAGTTCAGATTAATACTACAAACATGTCTAGCAAAGCTATCATATTTTTAGTGTGAAGACTGAAGTTCAAAATATGTAAAATCTTCATTAAAATGTTAAAATACATGTAATACATATTTATGAAAATAAGACCAAAATTCAAACTGGGAAGAATGGAGTGAAAGTTTAGAGTTTTTTATTATTATACTTTGTCAATTTTTGTTTATGTTTTTATCAGTATGATCATGTTAGGATGCTATCATTTCAAAATAGCTCATTATAATCAAATTTTTTTTTGTAAACTTCATGTTATCCCCTGAGGAAAAATGTATAATACAGAAACCAAAAGTGACTAAGCTAGAATTTAGAATGCACTATTATAATATATCACTTAAACACAAATAAATATTCTTAGAGAGGGAGAAAGAAAAAAAGTATTTATAAAAAAGCTGGAAAACAAGTTACAGAATAGTTGTAGGAAGATGTCACCTACTGGAAATTATAAGTCAATGTAAAAATTCTCCAAAGAAAAGATATAGAGTGACCAAATGAGTTTAAAAACAAAGCACTATATATTGCTTACAAGAATCCACCTCTGCTTTGTCTCTTTCTCCCCGCCCCATCATTGTCCCTCATTCAAACATGAAAAAATTAAAAAAAATCCACCTCTATGGCCACATAAAGTCTGAATATAGAAGAATGGGGTAAGATATGCCAAGGAATTAAAATCCAAAAGTTTGAGTAACCTTACTTATATTAGAATGAATGAACTTTGCTCAAAGCAAAAGCTGTGAAAACAAAGAAGATCATTATGTAATGATAAAAGGAAATATGACAAGAGGAAATATAAATGTTAAATATATATGCACCCTGTATAGCAGCATCCAAACATAAAATGTCAATGTTAATGGACCTAAAGGAGAGGAAAATCCAATATAATAATACTAGGGCCTTTAACACCCAAATTTAAGATAGGAATAGATCGTACAAATAAAATACCAACCAAGAAACAGTAGAGGTAAATTGGACCTAAACCAAATGGACCTTACAAACATTCATATAGCATTCTATTCAATAAGTGAACAAGGCCCAATCTTTTCAAAAGTACATGGAACATTCTCCAGTATAGTTCATATGATAGTTCTCAAAAATAATTTCAACACATTGAGAACATTGAGATCATATCAAGTATCTTAACTGACCATACTGCAATAAAACTAAAAGTCAATAATAAGAAAAAAAAACTTTGAGAACTATACAAATATGTGGAAATCAAAAAATCTATTCTTAAAAAATAATAGATCATGGGTAAAATCTAGAAGGAAACCAAAAGACTATTTAAACCAACAATAATGGAACAGGATACCAAAAATCTGTAAAAGCAGTACTAAGAGGGGAATTTACAGAAAAGCAGAAATATCTCAAGAAGACAACCTATTTTGCTGCTGCCAAAGGAACTTAAAAAAGGAGAATAAACAAAACTCAAAGTTGTAGAACAAAAGACATGATAATGAGCAGAAATAAATAAAATTGAGACTAAAACTAACAAAACAGGTCAATGAAATGAAGAGGTGATTCTTCAAAAAGATAAGCAAACTTGACAAGCCCTTTATTATACTCAATATGAGAAGAGAAAGACTCAAAGAAGATCAGAGATGAGACAGGAAATAGTCCAAATGATGCTATAGAAATAGAAGAGCTCATTAGAGATTTCATAAATAACAATGCATCAAAATTTGATATCCTAGGAGTAATGGATAAGATGCTGTACCTACATGACAAAAATGAATGACAAAGAGATCCTGAAGATAAAACATCTTCCAAGATGGAATCATAGTAAAAAGTACTCCATTAAGGAAATGCCCAGGACAACAAAAAAAAATTTCACTGCTGAATTCTAGTGAATTATATGTACTGGATACCAAGAAAGTAACATATGACCATCATAAGCATGACAAACCACATCAACAGAATAAAGGGAAAAATCATGTGATCATCTGAATAGATTCAGAAAGGACATTGATAATATTCATCATGTCTTCATAATAAAAGCGCTGAACAATATTGGTATAAAAATAACGTACCTCAGCATAGTAAGGATCATATATAATAAACAATGAACTTGGTACAGAAATTTAATTTTTTTCTGTGAAATATCTGTTTCATAAAAACGTTTAAATGTCTATATAAAAAAGGAATTAGCGAAAATCCACTGAATTTGTACTTTGTGAATGGAAATATGTAAAATTATGAAGATTATTTAATGATATAAAATTAGCAAAGCTAATATACATGAAGTTGACATTTTTTAAAGCAACTATCCCTTTTCAGAGTTAAGTTTTATTTTACTTCTAGTGATGAACCATACAATGGAAACGAGGATCTGATTTTCAGAACTTTCATATACCTTAAAAAGATAAATTGTCAACAAAAGTTATAAGACATATAAAGAAACACATGTATTTTTCCAAATGCAAGAAATAAGCAAGCAATAGAAACTGTCCCCGAGGAAGCCTAAACAGATATTCAATTCACCAGAGAAGACTTTAGACCAGTGCTTTGACATTTATGTGTCAATTACATACATTAAAACAAGAAATGATTAAATATATCATAAAAATTCGTTATGACACTGGGAGTAGCCCAAAAGAGAATTAGATATTATAACAAATAATACAAAGTATGTTCATGATTTTATGATAGACAAAGACTGAATCCCATACTAAGAATTTTTATGCATTTCATAATTTATTTCTCTAAGTGATACTTTGTGCTTTTATTGTACAAGCATTTCCCATTTTTATTTTAAAACCTCATTTAAACTATTTAAATTTATTTGCTAATTTTTAGAACAAAGAAATATAATTTTGTTGTGTAATGTTTGAGTTCATTTCTTGCTTTGTTTTGTTTTAAAGATAACTCATCATTTTCTGTAATATAATCAGGCCTTTTGCAAATAAATAGTGCAACTGGCTTCTTTTCAATTCTTTCCCTTTTTTGTCTACAGTACAATTACAAATTAGAGAGAGAGATATCTGTTTTGTTCAACATTGTAAAGAGGGATACATTTAATATTTCTCCATTAAATATGATGTTAACTGCAGTTTTTCAACGAATGTCCTTTATTATATTTCCTAAATTTCCTTCTGTTCTTAATTTGCTTAGAAATGCTAACATGGATAAATGTTGAATTTGTCAACATTAATTTTTCATAAATTGACAAACCAGTATGTAGTTAGGCAGCATGGTCATGGACTGCTTACCCATGTGCTGGCCAGCAGTGAACAACATAGATAATAGTGGTCCCACTAAAATACATCACTCAGTCATCAGCCAACTTATGTAGTCTATGATATTCACACAGTAACAAACTTTTCAGAAAAAAATCCAGCTTCTCCATTAAAATATAGCCCTGCAAAAAAATTCTTCAGTTTCCCTTTGGTCTAAATATTTTTGACACACAAAAAACTGCATATAAATAATATGTATGGTTTGATTAGTGTAGAGATAAATGTGAAACTGAAAAATCATAACTTTTATGCCATGAATCTATCCATCATCTCAAAGTTTCCTCCACCCTTAGTTTCTATTACTCCTAGTAGTATTGGTAATAAGATTTGATGATAGTGCTATGGTTTGGGTGTACTTGTCCAAATTTCCATGCATTGGAAATGTCTTCCGCAGTATGAGAGAATGAAGGACCTTGTAAAGATTTGGCCTGGTGTAAAGGTTACTGGGAACACACCTTTCAATAGGACTGTGAGACCCCAACCCCTCTGCCTTTTGATTTTGCGATGTGATATCTCCTTTCACGTGAACTCCCAATATTGCCATCTGCCATGAAGTGAGATAGTCAAGTGGGGCACTAACCAGAACCTGAACCACACTGCTCAGCTTTCAGCCTCCATGATGGTGAGTTAACTGAGCCCTTTATCTTTATTAAATTAGCCTGCTTCAGGTAATTCATTATAGAAACAAAAACATACCGATATAGATACTAAATATATGATCAACCCCTTATTTAACAAATTGTTAGCTTTACCCGTGTATGCTAAGTATATGCAATATGCTACATATAGGTCTTGAAAATTTATCTCTTGATTTTTTTTTTTTAAAGAGAGAAAGACAGTAGGAGAGAAAGAGACAGAGAGAATCAATTTTTATTGAGTTTCTCACATGGCTTTTGCTGCTCTGACACTTAGTATGTGGGTGCTGGGGTTTGAACCCATGTACCCGCACATGCCAGGCAAGCGCAGCAACCGCGGAGCCACCGCTCCAGCCCCTCTCTCTTGATTTTTAAAAGCTAAAAATGACAAACCTAAAATCAACAGATTTTAGGATGATTTCATAACAACTTATTTAGCTCATTTCTACTTCTTTCTCAAACGGAGAAAAAAAAACATAGCAAGATCAATAAAATCAAAATATATAAGCATTTTTTGAAAATGATGTTGATGAAGGTAGGATTCAATATTTTAGTTTCCATGTCCTCCATATAATCTATTATATGATGCTTATGTGCAATTTATTTCGTTTGTGTGTTCGGTAGTCAAGATGAATCTTTAACATGTCATAATAAAAGCTGAGTTTTGTGGCACACATCTCCAATCCCAGTGGCTCAGGAGGCTGAGGTGGGAGAGAAACAGGTTCAATGTCAGCCTCTGGAACTTAGCGAGACCCTAAGTAGCTTAGTGAGATCCTGTCTCCAAAATAAAATAAAATAAAATAAAAGTGTTGAGGATGTAATTCAGTGGTAAAGTGCCCCTGAATTCAATCCCCAGTACCAAAACAAATTAAAAAAACCTCTTCAGAATAAAGACTAGCTTTTCTGTGATAGCTGGTAGCATGGCAAAGAACAGTAAAACTATCCTGTAATTTACAATGCAGGGGCCTGAAATTACACTGTTCAGAGAGGCTGTGTATTTGTTATATTTTATGTGTTCATTGGAAAAGTTAATATTTTCAAGAAAATAACTTATTAAGTTAAAGATACCTTATTTTTGTCATATCAACAAATTAAAGTTTATCAAAACTGTGAGCCAAAAAATCTAAATAATTCTCAAAAACTACTGTGATTTTTCTTTGATGATTGAAGAAGCATCACACAATAGTATGATTTTTGTAATCGTGGACAATTATCCTTTAATCCTTTATATCTAAATTATAATAATACTCTCAGTATAATTTGAAATATGAGTATATATGTATATCTTATGTAGATACATGCTTCATATCTAACACATATATTATTGTTTTATCCACATACCATATTACACAAAACTATAAATTTAAAGCTACTATTGTACAGTACAGCAGGATACTGCCACATTTTCAAGCATCAGCTCTGCATTTTGGCTATTACTATATTTATTAATATTATTATGCTGGGCTGGAGCAGTGGCTCAGCGGTTACGGCGCTTGCCTGGCATACATAAAGGCACAGGTTCCAATCCCAGCACCTTATGCACAACAAAATGTTGGAGCAACAAAAGCTACATGAAAAATTAAATAAAAATAATTATTTCTTTTTTCTCTCTCTTTAAAAAAATATTGTGCTATGACTAACATGTATGATTATAAATCTTTGTATGACTGTATAGGAAAATATCTTTTAAGGGAAATGATGCTGTACAGGACATAAATATTATGAATAGCTCTCCAGTATGCCCAGGTCCATATATCCTTTAGCGGCTCAGTTATTGATTATCTTATTTTTTATTTTAGTAATTTAGTGATTGATAAAATTATATATTTTTGTTAGATATACAGTATATAGAGGCACATGTATGGATAAATGTGTATATATATGTGTATGTGTGTATACATACATATAATTGTATGCTTACATAAGTTTGCTTTGCTTTTTTTTTTTTTAAGAGAGAGGGACAGTGAGAGAGAGAGAAAGAGAAAGATTTAATTTTATTTAGTTTTGCATGTGACTTTCGTTGCTCCAAGACTTCATTGTGTATGCAGTGCTGGGGTTCTAACTTGCATACACGTGCATCCAGGCAAGAACTGTAACTACTGAGCCACTGTTCCATCCCCATTAGATTTTATTGTTGTACCTTTATGATTTATTTTTCCATGAACTTAGGCAGACATATTATTTTGTAATTATTTCATTGTAATATAAATATACAAATGCTTTAGTAATTAGTAAGCACTTTCTAACAGCCTAAGTTTCAATCCAATCTAAAAATATAGTGACTTAGATATGCTTTCTCATATTTTTCCAACAGAAGTCATATTTTAATAAACTTCTTCATAATTTTGAGAACTATACACTATGGTAGTATAATATTGTTTGATAAATATTACTTCTTAAGAGAATTTCTATTTTAATGTTCAACTTGACAAATAAGCAAGCAAATTACAAATAAGAATTTTAATATAAATGAAGGGACATTTTAGAGTGTAGTCTTCTTGTACACATTCAGACGTAAAATTCAACATTGAATGTTGTTGAACTTTTTATGTGCATTAAAGCCATGAATTTATAAAAAAAAATTTTGCAAAGAAATTTGAAGCAGTTTTGCTGCACTTATTATTTAAGTACCATATAATTTATGTTTATTTCATGTAATTACAGCCTTTGGTGATGTTTCATAATTTAAAGCATATTTATGATAGCTGTATCTATCCCATTTGCCAAATCACGTAAAACTTGAAGCATTCAATCAGATGATGCTTTGCCAAAGACTAATCTAAAAGTTAATGATCTTAGTTTTCTTACACTCTTCAGTTTTTTGAAGACTTTATTCTATTAGAATTGTTCTTAGTTTTTACAGTAATTATTTCATATAACCCATTCTAATTTCATATTTTCATCTTCCATTAATGCTCTTAATTCTAAGATTAGCAATTCAACTCCTATAGTCACTTTCATGGTTCATACTATTCATGATACCCAAAGGCCTGCTTACTATTTCAAACCATAATTTCATGAGTAAGGATCATTAATGATACTTAAATTGTGAACAACAGAACCCTACTAAAATGATATCTTATGCAGAATAAAAATTGGTAATATGTAGAATCACCTTGGACGCTATCCAGAAGGCATTAACTACAGAAGCACTGTACTAAAAGTATCTTATTATAAGATCATTTCTCTTTCAACATGGTTTTCTTTCACAGAATTAACATTGTATTTCTGAAGTTGATTTATTATTTAAGCCAGTTTTAGAACCATGTTAATCAATAAAGCTTGAAACAAATTAAAAAACAAACACCAAAGCATATACTGAACTTCCAGTCAGAAAAGATGACATAAACACTTTATTCCATACTCTGTCTCAGTAATTACAAATGTAAACCCAGGAAAAAATGCAACAAAAGGAATCTAAATTGTAAAAACAGAAAAGAAAACTGATTTTGAGCCCGGGACAGAGTAAATGGCACAGTAAAGAAGGTGTTCAAGCCCCAATCCAACAACATAAGGATGCAACCCAGGCCTGGTAAAGTCTCACCCCAAAGCAGCAACAGCAGTTGAACAAAGTCGATTCAACGCTCCCTGGATCAAATGGGAGTCCAGTTGTCCATCAAAGAAAAAGAGGGTTGTACAGAAAATCCACAGATATTTAGAGGAAGAGAAAAACACTGTGCTGACCTGTAGCTATGGAGCCAATATCCTTCTACCAAGAGACAGCCAAAAGCTGCTAGCCTGGCCATTGGGATACTGCCACATCACCAAGAGCCTGAGAGGCGCACCTTCACCTTGTGTCACTGTTTGTTCAGGTAGTTTTGAAGGAAGTACACTCTCAATACATTCTCTGGGTTTGAGAATTCCACCCCTCCTTTTAACATCAGGCTGTGACTCCTGGAGGAAAATCTGTTTGGAGCCTCAACATCAACATCACAAAACACTAGTAGTTCCAGCTCCAACAGAAAACCCACTCGGACAAAAATAACAGTGCGAATCCCAGAGAATATTATATTTGTAGGCACAGATCACAACAGCAGACTAGTGTCTGACTGATTAACCAAACAAGATGTAAACAGGACACAAAGTCTCTGACATAAATGAGAATATCTGAGCAATACAATTAAATGTGATCTAATATATATTATATATATATATACATATATATATATATGTATATATATATATAACCCCACTAATAATGACATGTGTTTTTTTTAATTTTTCCCCTAAACATTCAACATTGACCAATATAGAATTTTCTCTAGGCTTTCTTGTAGGCTCTAAATGCAGCCTCCACAAATTTAAAGAATTAAAACTGTACAGAGCATTTTCTCTGGCCATAAAGAGATCAAACTAGAAAACAATAGCAGAAGACATCAGGGAGCTTTTTAAATGCTTGGAAATTAAACAACAAGCTTTTATTTAATCCAGCTGTGAAAGAGAGTCTCAAAAGAATTACAAAATAGTCCATAATGCTGATTGAAAAAAAAATACAGAATAGCACAAATGACAGAACACGCCAAAGCAGGACTAGGCAGGGTATTAGAGCAATAAAGGACTATAGTGACCCCTTTAGACGTACAGAATACATTCCAAGACACCAAGAAGAAACCCCTAAATGTTGTGTAGCATGAACCCCATAGTCTAATGTTTTCCTTATCTTAGCTAATCACTTATCATAGTCTACAGTTATAACTCCTGCAGTTTGAGGTGCAAAAAAAGTAGCATAAATTTCTTTTTCCTGCTTCAAAATTACAAAGATTTTTTTTCTTACTATAGATCTTAAGGCACTCAGCATATGATGCCTTGTCTTTATTCATTAAAGCAAGAACTCAAGCTTTTTCAATTATGGAAAGCTCTTCACAATTTCACTTGGGCACTGTCATTGCTAATGCACTGGAGCCATCATTAGGTAAAACAAGTGCACTAGAACACCAACAATGCCGTAATAGACAGTTGATCTGACAACCCAGCCAAATACTGGGTGCATAGTGGGTGGGTAGCACATAGCATGGGCATGCTGGACTAAAGGATGACTGAGCAAGACAGAGGGGAAGCCAGGCTTGGTGGCACACACCTGTAATTCTAGCAACTGGAGAAGCTGAGGCAGGAGGATCACAAGTTCAAAGCCAGCCTCAGCAACTTACCAAGACCCTGTCTCAAAATAAAAGTGAGAAAAAAAGGGGGTTACTAGAAATGTTGCTCACTGGTTGAGACCTCTGGGTTCAATACCAGGTACCAAAAACAAAAACAACAATGACAACAAAAAAGACAGAAGGGAATTGCATGTGATTTATTCAT
The DNA here is from genome assembly GCA_004027875.1 of Aplodontia rufa. Taxonomy (NCBI): domain Eukaryota; kingdom Metazoa; phylum Chordata; class Mammalia; order Rodentia; family Aplodontiidae; genus Aplodontia; species Aplodontia rufa. The sequence goes on from PVKS010028600.1 coordinate 14,078, forward strand.
ACAGCTTAGAACTGCGTCCAAATTAAAATTGTTTTCTTTCAGAATTTCCCATGTGATTTTTTGTGTTCCTAACCACTCTTGAAGAAATTACTCTAAATAATATATAAATTTAATATACATTTAATTAAATGAATTTGTACAATTTTCTCTGTAGAAACTGCATTATAAAATGTTAGACAATGTAAAATTGGCTGTATTTTATCACTCATTATCATAGAAATAATGTTATTCTGTGAAAATCTTATTTTTAATCTTCTGTCCCCATTTCCTGCCTGCCTTTTGTATTTCTTCCTTCCTTCCCACCCTCTTTATTTCTTCCTTTCCTTCTTCAATTTCCTAACTGTTTTTATGTCTCTCCAGTTTTACTTGTATTCTGTGTTCATGTTTTATTTAATTTTTTCACATGAGTTCATATGCATTTTACAACAATTAAGATGCAGGAAAATTTGCTTTCTGTAATAGTCCCTTCAGGCTGCTATAAGAAAAAGTACCAAAACCTGAATGAGTTTTGAATAATGGACATTTATGGTTTACAATTCCATAGGCTGGGTTGCCCAAGGTCAGGGTGCCAGCATGGTTTGATTCAGAAGAGGAACATCTGGGCTACAGACAGATTTCTCATTAGATCCTCACATGGTGGGAGGGAGAGGCAGCTCCTTTGTCCTCTGTAACAGAATTAATCCTACACATGAGTGTAGAACCTAGCCTCATTATCTCCCCAAAACTCCACTTTCTAATACCATCTTCCTGATGGTAATATTTGACATGTGAAGAAAGGGGTCATGAACCTTAAGGCCATAAACATCATAAAAATTCCTCCTATTCCCCTTTTATATTCCACCTATTTCCTTCCCATGTAATTCCTCAGTCCCTGGCAACCACTAATCCCATCTTGACAATTTTGCCACTTCAAGAATGTTATATAGGGCTGGAGCAGTGGCTCAGTGGTTGGAGTGCTTGACAGCCATGCATGAAGACCCCAGTTCAAACCCCCAAACCTGAGCACCACATATACGACTAAGTGTTGGAGAAGCAAAGGCAGATGAAAAATTAAATAAAACTGATTCTTTCTCTCTCTCTCCTTCTCTCTTAAAAAAGAGAAAAAAATATATAAATGAAATTATATAGTATGAAAATATGCAAATTGTAGGAACTGATCTTTAAAATAACTCAGCATAATTCCTTTAGGATGGATCCAAACTGCTTTACATATTAGTTAGTGCATTCCTTCATTCAAAACTTCTTGGTATCGATATACCATGATTTGTTTATCTAATTACCTTTTAAGGACATCTGGGTACCTTACTTTTTGTGCTATCATGAATTAAAGTGATAGCAGCATTGGTGCACAGGAATTTGTATGAATGCTTTCCTTTCTCTGGGACAAATGGTCAAGGGTACGATTGCTGTGATTTATGGTAGTTGATTTTTAAAATATAAAATATAATCATGTTGTTGTGTGGAGTTTCTCAACTATTTTATATACCAATCACAAGCATGTTTAATGAAGGGCCTCAACATCGTTGACGTGATTTATTGTTGTCCCGCATTTTCTGTCAGCCATTCTGATAAATTTGTGTGGCCATATCACACTATAGTCCTAATGTGTATTTCACTAAAGGTTAAAAACATTGAACATCTTCATGTTTTCATTTCCCAGCTGTATATTCTTTTTTGTATGATGTGTCTTTATAACTTTTCCCAATTTTATACTTGAGATTTTCCTAGTGTGGCATTTTGATAATAATTTACATACTCTAGATATTAGTCCATTAACGGATATATAGCTTACAAATATTTTTCCAGTGTCCATCTTTGCTTTGCTTGTTCTTTGCTTCTCACAAGGACTTTGTGCAAAACAAAATTTTCAAAATTGATTCAGTACAATTAACTAATTTTTCCTTTTAATCGTGTTCAGCAGTTAAGCCTATGAAATTTTTCCTAATAAATCCCAAAGATGTCTCCCCTAGGATTTTTTTGTTTATTTGTTTTTATTTGTTTTTTTTTTTTTTTTTACAAATTAAACAGTATAAACATTTTTTTGTTTAGGCTTATAATCTCTTTGGAATATTTTTTCTACTGCCTTATTGCAGTGACCAGAAATTTCCATGTTATATTCATAATACTTGTGAGTGGACTGGGGATATAGCTCAGTGGTAGAGTGCTTATCGTGCATGCACAATGCCCTGGGTTTCATTTCCAGTACCACCAAAAAATGAAAACAAAGAATTGTGGCAAATTATATCAGTACCTGTCCCAAACTTAGGAGGAAAGCATTCAGTTGCATGATGTTATGCTGATCACTATAATTTTTGCTTTGTTGTTTTATTTTAGTAGATGAACCTTATCAAGTGGAGATATTGCCTCTCTATTTCTAGTTAACTGTGAGTTTTCATCATCAATATGTGTTGGGTTTGCCAAATAATTTTTATGACTCAACTGCTATGATCTTGTGAATTTTTTTCCTTAGTTTATGGATTAGATTGATTGATTTTCAAATGTTGGATCATAAATAAATCCTACTTACTCACAAAGTATATTCATTTGTTAAGTGCTCATGTATTCAATTTACTACCATTTGGTTACAAACTTCTATATCTACATTGGTGAAAGGACTTGCTGACTAGTTTTATTTGTTGCACCCTTGTTTAATATTGATACAGTCTTTGTTTCTGGTAGCATGGTAATACTGGCTTAAAAAACTGAGATGAGAAGAGTTACTTTCTTTTCTATTTTCCTGGGTAAATTTTATGAGATTTATCTTAATCCATTACATTTAGTGGAATTGTCCAGTGAGAAAGATGTTACGTGTTATGTTTTAGATATGAGGTGTTCCTCCGAAGCTCATGTGGGACAATGCTAGAAACTTTAGTTGACATGATTGGGTTACCCTGATCTATACATTGACCCACTTGAATGAGTTAACTCTGTTGTACCTGTAGACAGGTAGGGTGTGGCTGGGAGAAACAGGTCACTGGGGGTGTGCCTTTGGGTTATATATTTTGCCCATGGTTAGCAAGAGCTATCTCTTCTTGCTGATGTGATGTCTCCAGCTCCTTTCTTCAGTGATACTCTTCCAACATGATGGTCTGCCTCAACTTTGTCACAGAGCAATGGAGTTGGTGGTCTGTGGACTGAATCTCTGAAAATATGAGTTCCAAATAAACTTTTCCTTCCTTTAGATTGTTCCTGTCAGGTCTTTCATGAAAAAGCTGACTAAAACAATCCTAGAAATGCATTTCCCAGGAGCTCTTGAATTATGAATTATATTTTGATTTATTTCTTCTGAGTTACTGGCAGTTTTAGTCATTTCATGATTGTAGCATTCACAATGATATTGCCTGTTTCCTTTCTAAACAGAACATTATATCTTCTCTCCTTTTTTGTCCTAAAACTTTTTATTTTTTAATTTTTTCACACTTCTTAATGTTTTTCAATTTTACTCACTTTTAAATATCATCTTTTTTCTTTTGTTGATTTTATTCTTTTTTCTTATTTTCAATTTCTCAATTTTATGCTCTCATTTTTCCTTCTTTCTGTCTATTAGACTTTTTCTTCTACTTCTATACACTTAGGTAATAATTTGAAATTGTCTATTTTGTATTGCATATCTGTTCTCCCTTACCCATGTTTTTACTTTCTTTTCTACTTTCTTAGGGTTCAATTACCTGCAAAAAACAATATCCAAAGAATTAAAAAGAAATTTTCAAATATAAACAATCCATGTTTTAAATTATACACATTTCTGAGTATCATGTTGAAATCTCATACCATCCTGCTCCATCTGCTGAGGATGTGAATCACACCTTTGTGCAGCATGTTCTCATTGTATATGACAACCCCACTCATTAGTCACTTAACAGCTATCAGTTATCAGATCCACTGGTATTACAGTGCTTATATTCAAGTAAAATTTCCTCTACTTCATAATGGCCCCAATGTGCAAGTGTGATAATGCTGGTAATTTCAGATTTGCTAAAATACTTCCTGTAAATAAAAAGCTGAATTTATAACAATATTTTGAGAGAAAGCACACATTCAAATAATATTTATTACAGCATTATTAATATAATTATTTTCTTTATTGTGAATTATTATTTACATACAAGGCACAGCAATTTGTTACATGCCTGCATCTTTTTCGTAGATACAAATGTTTAGGGAATAACATAGTGTATGAGAGATTCAGTAGTCTGTGCAGTTTTAGCATACACTGAGAGGGTTGGAATGTATTTTCCATGGATAAAGAGGAAACTATTAGTTTCAGTTGTTACAATAATCATGATTAATTTGAGTCAATTTATTTTCATTCTTAAATCTCCAAAACAATTTTTGTTTTTAAAACCCATTATAAAATTTCAGTACAGAGCAGGAGTGTTTAAGATAGGGTGTTACAAAGAGTAAGAGGACTGGAGCTTCTCTCCAAGGCAAGTAATAGTCTCAATGTTTGTCCTGAGCAATCATATAGGAACAGTGAAGGCTTCTGGGAACACACACACACATACATATACTCACATCTGTACCTGCTCAAGCAAGCACTAAGTGAAAGGAAATTAAAAGAAACAGGACAACACAAAGAAAGGGAAAGGAAGGGAAGGCAACGTCAATCTGACAAAGAATACAAAAGCTGAATGAGTCATTCCTTAATCTATTAACCTATTGGTCTGGCAAAGACCTTAGACTCTACCACACTGAGTGCTTGAATGCCTTTAGTTGAAACCATTAACAGTACCAGTCTTATTTGCTAGATCAACATTGTGAAACTAGGTTGGTGGAAAGAGTGCTGGGTTTCCTTCAAGGTCAAACTCCAAGGTGGTTTGATTTTGGTGATTATGTACAAGATCATCCATCCTCATCAACTCTGTTGACACTCAGCAACAAATTGAACCCTAACAGTGGCTTCCATTCTCCAAATCTACCAAACCTACTATTTGTTTTTCCTTTTTTTTCCCTCTCTTTCACAGCATGATTACCATTGTACTTTGTCACAGATTGGTCCAATAGCCCAAGAATGGTCTAGTCCCACACTCCTTTGACTTGGTTTTGATAGGAATTTGAGGTAGGATATTTTGGTATACGAATCTTGGAGAAGGGAAAATGTAAATATTTGTTTTCTTTTCTTTGTTTAATGGGCAGAGTTGGAAAACAACATATAAAGCATTAACCTTAGGAAGTAGAATTTCTCTGTCACTCGTCTTTCTAGGTAATGATTTGAGTTAAGATATGTGTTCTGTGACTATTTCCAATAAATAATTTAAAATAAGCTACAGCAGCAGTATGAAAAGGTCCACAACCTTGAATCGTACCTTCACATAACAGATTCCTTTCATGACAGAATTTTAGACTAGACTACTGAAAATATCTTAACTGGTTCCCAAAGCTAGAGCAATACAGAGCTGTATTTTAGCTGATACCCCTACTTCCTACTTTTCTTTCTTTATGTCAACATGTTTTATAGTTCTCTTTTCTATGTGGAAGATCTTTCTTAATTGTTAAAAATATTCGATTTGATAAAATGATGGTGAGTCATAGGAGAATTAGATATTCTAGAGATAAATTTACCTAATTTAAGATAAGCTTGAACTTGAGACAGAGACAGAGAAGAAAGGAAAGGAAAGAAATAGAATGGAATGGGGAAGGGAAAGAAAGGGAAGGAAACAGGAAGAAAATTAGCCAGCCAGGGAAGAGAATGGGAAGAAAGAGGCAGGAAAGAAGAGAAACTGTTTTATGCTAAAGAGTGATAAGAATCCCCTACCAGCTTGGTATTCTCCGTGCATAGTATTCAGAATACTCTCAGTTAATTGACCTACTTCAGAAGCCTAAATGGACTCTATACAAAATTTCTTTTCCAAAATGTTGGTTCATAGGAATATGAATAGGTAATAATAAATGTCAGGTTAGGACCTGAATTTCAGCTGCTCCGTGCTGAGATACATATCCTATTTCTCTTTCCTAAGGGCTTGACCAGACTATTCCTTTTAGAGTGCTTCACTTAATTACTGCTCCAGGTCTAAATCCATGTTTTACGCTTATTATCAACTCCTCTTTAGGACCCCTAGCCTCAAATAATAAATCTCTAATTGTTTTCGACACAAACAATTGTAAAGTGATTGAAATTGTTCTTTCACATCTATTATCCATTTCTACTTACTTTCAATAAACTAAAAAAGGCTCACTAATTTTTCTTAACATGTTACTCATTAATTTCTTCTTTTGTGTGTCAAGTTTCAATGAATTCTGATAGGAATATATTACATTTTTCTCAAACTATATTAGGTTTCTGATTTGTAATCTATTTCTAGCCTTTTTCCCATTAAATCCATCCAACATTCTGATGTTACACTTTGCATGTATAGTAATCTTTTATGAAATCACCAAGTACAATCAATTGAAGTAAAATTTGCATCCCTTTCAATTGACTTCATAGGCACTCTGTAATCTGTTTCTAAATCATTCTTAATTTTTTTTCTCTCTCTCATTATTACCATACCCTGAATACCTGTAACTCTTCTTTTTTACAACTGTGGCTGGTGCTGATCATTTCTCTTAGAATGTCTTTGTTTTTCCTCCACTATTACAAACTCCTCTTTTATTCCAGGTTTAGCTCCACCTAAAATCCTCAGTGAAAAGGTTGCTGACATTTGGTATGTACACCCTTTATACTTTGGAAATTCTTTAGTAAAAATATTATAAAAATATCCCCCATATTTGATAGCACTTTAAAACATTTCTATATTTGAGCACAAGCACTCTCTACTTAATCACATACTTTAACATCTGTTATAGTTAGTACTATGGTTATGATTGCTTATTCATTTCAGTTAGATTTATACAGAATTAATTTGATACAACCAATCTAGCTTTTTTGACAGTAAAATTTTGTATCTTCTTAGTTTCTTTCATACATTAAGAAATGCTGATTTAATTGTAATTATTTTTGATATCATTATTAAACTTTAAGCATTTAGTTATTTATACTTCCCTTTTTGAACAGTAATGTTCTCTCTTTTATTGAGGTTTTAGAATTTCATGCGATTCTGTTGTCTTTATTGTTTGAACTCTTATTACTTAATGAAATGGACCCTTTGTTCTTGTAATTCTACAAAAATTGCATCCCAATCAATTTTATTTATTTAGCTTAATTTAATTTTATTTTTTTATGGTACTAGGTACTAAACACAGAGGATTTCTACCACTGAGTCACATTTCCTGCTTTGTTCTTAATTATTTGATTTCATTCAATCTCTAGGTTTAATATTCATTTTTGAAAAAATTCTGTAGCTGCATTTTTGTTTTTACATTGATGTCCTTATTTTATTTTTCTAAGCTTCTAATGAAATAATATAATATGTATGTATAAATTCTGAAAATTAAATTTACTCCCAGGAGCCCCCCGCATTACCCACTCTTATCCACCCCCCTCCCCGTTCCCAATACATCTCTACAAATGCCTTAGGTTGTATGATATTACATCATATCCGGATTTAAAACATGATAATAGACTTCCTATCTCAATGGCCAGGGTCTAGCTCCAGCCCCTACAGATGAGTGAAGTCATTCGACCCTTGGTTCTCTGGGTTAAGCTGATTTCACACAGCATAATTTCTTCCATAGCCATCCATTTACCTTCAAAGGTTGCAATATCAATGTTTCTAATTGCTGTGTAAAATTCCATGGTATATATGTATCACAGCTTTTGGATCCATTCATCCAGTGAGGGACATCTGGGTTGTTTCCATGATTTAGCTATTGTAAATTGAGATAATATGAACATAGATATTGCTGTGTCACTATAATGTGCTGATTCTAAATCCCCTGGAAAAATACCCAAGAGAGGAATAGCAGGATCATATGCTGGGCTCATCCCTAGTTTTTTGAGGATTCTCCACACTGCTTTCCTGAGGGGCTGTACCAGTCTGCAGACCAACAGTGTGCTAGTGTGCCTGTCTCTCCACAGCCCCTCCAGCATCTATTATTGCTTATTTTCTTCATCGTTGCCATTCTGACTGGCATAAGGTGATATCTTAATGTGGTTTTCATTTGCATTTCTCTGATTACTAGTGATTTGGAGCACTTTCTCATGTATTCATTGGCTTGATCAATCTCCTCTGTTGAGAAGTTTCTGTTTAGCTCTTTGGCCCATTTATTAATTGGGTTGTTTGTGTTTTTGTAGCTGAGATTTTTGAGGATTTTGTAGATTCTGGATATGAGGCCCCTGTCAGAGGAATCACAGCCCATGATTCTCTCCAATTCTGTAGGAAACCTCTGGACTCTTTCGATTGTTTCCTTGGCAGTACAAAAGCTTTTTATCTTTAAGGCATCCAAATCACTGATTTTTTATTTTACTTCCTTCACTTTAGGAGACGTGTTAAGAAAGTCTTTGCCTACTCCCAAATGCTGAAGTGTTGGGCCTAAATTTTATTCCATCAATTGCAAGATAGCTGGTTTAATTTCTAGCTCCTTGATCCATTTTTGATTTGATTCTCCTGCAAGGAGAAAGATATGGGTCTAATTCAACTTTATGCAAGTGGCTTTCCACTTTGTCCAGCACCATTTGTTGAAAAGGCTGTCTCTCCTCCATGTAATATTTTATCCTCCTTTGTCAAAATTAGGTATTTAAAGATTTGAGGGTTTATTTCAGGGTCTTCAATTCTGGTCCATTGGTCTTCTTTCCTATCTTGATACCAGTACAATGCTGTCTTTGTTACTACAGCTCTATAGTGTAGTTTTAGATCTGGTATGACAAAACTGCCTGATTCATGTTTTTTGCTTAGTAATATTTTGGCAATTCTAGGTTTCTTATTGTTCCAAATGAATTCAAGAATTGCTTTTTCTGTGTCTGAAAAGAATGACATAGGTATCTTCATAGGGATTGCATTGAATCTACATAGAGCTTTTGATAGAATGGCCATTTTTATTATATTAATTCTGCCTAACCAAGAGCATAGGCCATCTTTCCATCTTCTTAGGTCTCCTTGGATTTCACTCTTCAATGACTGATAATTTTCATTGTAGAGATCTTTGGTTGCCCTTGTAAGATTAATTCCCAAGTATTTTATTCTTTTCAAAGATATTGTGAATGGGACTAATTTCCTGATTTCTATATAATAATACAAATGATGTAGTTGAGTTTTAAAGAACTCTTTCTACTATCTATAATTCATTTTAGTAAATGATATAGGAATATAAATTGAAACCTCCTTGATAGAATAGCTGTCTTAATCATGTAAATCTTTTCTCCTTTGATTTGAGTTGCCTCTTATAATGTACATCAAAATATTTATTAAAATTGTTTGTATGTTTCAGCAATTTTTCACAGTGATCTGTTTATTATCAGGTAAATATTCTAATATTTAACTTAAGAATAATGTGTTTTAAAATTTACTATGACCAATTTCTTAGCCCTCTCTTTTTGATCTTTGCATTTACACTTATTTTAATTTCACATAATATGATTTTCAAATGTTTTCCTTTTATACACATATACATAAACAGACATATACATGCATGTGTATATGTATATATACATACATATAACACACACACATATATCAAGCTAATTCTGTGCAGCACTCAAAAGTTAAAGTGAATGAAAGCAGGTCTTCTTCGGTAGAAAATTCTGAAGCCCTGAGCACCAGGACTCTATTACATTCCACTTGAAGAATTTTAGAGCTTCTGAGACTCAAATTTCAATCTGTCATTCTAGCTTGACTACAACATATTTTTAAATAAATTCTTCAAAAACTAACTTGAATTTCTGTTAAAATTTCATTCAATTTATAAATTAACCTAGGCACAGTTGATGTTTGCCTGCATTCTTTCCTCAGCCTTCCAAATCTTCAGAGTGCTTTATATGTTTACTCTCAATAGCAAATCCCCTTTAAATTGTAAATATTTTAATATATTAAAATTCCGCTTTTTAAAATCATTTTAAATCTCTGATTAGACACTGATAACAATATAATTTCCCTCTCCTCTTCTGCCTCCTCCTTGTTCTCTTATTTTCCTAAAGAAAATCTATTTTCAGTTACTAAAATTTTAAAATACTTTTGTGCTTTGAAAACTTTTTGTTCTTCTTTATCTTTAGGTAAGTACTATTAATTATTTAAGAATGCAATTCTATATCTTTTCTTATGCTAAATAACATAATTTCTACTATATATTTTGTTGTAATTAACTGATGTGTAAGAAATGAGCATTTTTATTTTTAATATATTGTTCACATTTAATTAAACTATTTTATTATCAAGCAACTTTTAATTATTTTAAAATATTATATTTGATTGATATTATCTGTAAATAATGATTGTTTTGCACTTCTTTCTTACCATACAACTAGGAGATAATTCCTGTTTTATTAGAAAAATATTTTCTTACTAAACATAAATGAGTAAAGAAGAAAAAAGGAAAACTACTGTGAATAGAAATTTGGAGGCAGTACATGCCCCACCCTCCTCCTAACTTCCTCTCATGAAGGTGGATACTATTCTTAGATCTTGATAAAACTGTTAAGTATAAAAACAAAGTTTATTTATTATAGGTATGTGTGCTCAGCTTGAGGAAAGAAAGTAGCAGAAATCCCTACTCACATTTTCAATTAAAGTACTCAACAGAAATGTACTAGTATATTGATTTATCTTCCTACAAACAAGCAATTCAAGAAAGCAATTCCATATAGAGTCTCGTTACATCTCTGAAATGGGTCAGGGAAGGATGTATATTGAATTAAAAATATTCTCAGTACAAGTCTTCAATGAGTCTACATCCCTCATCTTATTTTCTACTACAGAGTTACTCAAGGTGCAATCACTTATGCTAACCATGATAGTAACAACTCATGTTCACTGAATGTTTATGTGGGATGTGAGATCAATGTCATTATATGGTACTTTATTTACATTAGCTCATTGTACACCTACAATGAACTTTTTAAAATAATACTATTATTCTTCCAGTTTTACAAGTGAAGAAACTAAATATCATGGATATAATTTTCTAAAGCCACACAGCAAGTCATAGTTAGTTCTAGGATCTGAATTCATTAGTTTCAAAAATGTGCAAAAATTGCTTCTACACATGGAAAGCAAAGACCACATTAAATGATCTAAAATTCCTCATGTTAAAAATCTTCATCCCATTATTGAAATTAGGCAAAGGTGAAATAGCCAGATTTTGGGAGAATTAAAGTCTTAAGAAAATCAACTATCACTTATCTTCCCCAAACACCCCCCAAAATAAACAATTTGTCTTTCACAGTTTTATTCTTAACAGTATTAACCAGGGTTAGAAACTAGGGAGACTCTCCCTCAAGGGTATAGTTAAGATTATAACACTTTAAACAGATGCAATTCAAACTTTCAAAACTCTTCCAGGGCCAAAAATAAACGTTTTCTTTCACAAACAAAATTAGAATAACAAATAATACTGTTTTTCCAGTAGAAAACCAGCTTCCCATGAAATTTGTATTTCTTTTTTTTTTTTTTTAAGAGACAAGGACAGTGAGAGAGAGATAGAATCAATTTTTATTGAGTTTTTCACAAGGCTTTCGTTGCTCCAACACTTAGTTGTATACATGGGTGCACGGGTTTGAACCCCTGTACTTGCGCATGCAAGGCAATCTCAGTAACCTCCAAGCCACCGCTCCAGCCCCCACTTGTGTATTTCTTATTTTTTCATTGAGAGATTTATTATAGAACAACCATACATGATTTTAGCAAAATAATATAAAATGTGTATAGATTCTGGATATTAGAATTACCCCCAGGAGTGCCCCCCAATTACCCACCCTTATCCCTCCCTTCCCCTTCCCACAATATCTCTAAAAAGTATTATGTTGTATAACATTACACCTTATCTGGATTTAACACATGATATTAGATGACTTCTCTCAATGGCCAGGATCTAGTTCCAGCCTCCACAAATGAGTGGAGACATTTGACCCATGGTTCTCTGGGTTAATCTAATTTTACTCAGCATAATTTCTTCCATAGCCATCCATTTACCTTCAAAGGCTGCAATATCATTGTTTCTAATTGCTGTGTAAAATTCCATGGTATATATGTATCACAGCTTTTGGATCCATTCATCCAGTGAGGGACATCTGGGTTGTTTCCATGATTTAGCTATTGTAAATTGAGATAATATGAACATAGATATTGCTGTGTCACT